>PVJD01006002.1:0-105403 GCA_004026545.1 Mormoops blainvillei | reverse complement strand
TGCCATTTTATAAAGAGTGGCCAGGGATGTCCTTTTCAAGTGATGACATTTGAGCAGAGACCTGAAGTAAATGAGCCGCGCAGCTGCCTGGAGGAGGGGAATGCCTGAGCGCAAGGACCCAGAGGAGGGGCAGGCCCGGCGTTCACAAGGAACAGCAAGGTTGGAACAGAGTGAGCTGGAGGAAGTGGGGCCAGCGCTGTGGGCAGAGGCATGTGGGGGCTGGGTCACGGAGGGCCGCCCCGAGGGCCTCACACTGGCTTTTGTCCTGAGATGGGAGCAAACATAGTTGTGAGCACAGAGGCATGTAATCTGACTTACACACTTTAAAAGGATCACTCTGTGCCTTGTGGGTGATAAATTATTGGGGCAAGGGCAGACCAGGGAGACCAGTCAGGAGACTATTACTGTAATCCAGCTGGAAGATGATGGTGGCTCTTGGGGGCAGGTTGATAGCAACGGAGAAGGTGAGAAGTGGTTGGACCCTGGATATATCTTAGTGGTTGAACAATAGGACTTGCTGATGAATTGCTGAGCGAAAAAGAGTCGTGGATAACTTGGCCGTTTTGGCCTGAGCAGCAGGAAGGGTGTGTTTTCATTGTAGGAGACTAGGAAGACAGAGGAGAAAGTGCAGGGTGGGAGGTGGAGGATTCAGTCTTGGTCATGTTCACTGCAGGTTGACTATTGGGTATCTAAGTGGAGATGTTGGGGAGGCAATTAACTCTACACCTTTGGACTTCAGGGAAGAGGCTGGAGCCAGGGCTAAATTTGGGCATTACCAAGGTAGTTTGGGAAGTGAGAATATGCACATTCCATGCACTTTCTATTCAATTTGCTGAGCCTTTTTTTTTTTTTTAAATATATCACTTGTCAACCACGGGCATGAGGGCTAGTGGTAAGATCAGTAGGGTGACAGGTGGAATCAAATCTAGGGACCAGAGAGACTTTCCAGTCTTAACAAACTGCCCAGGTGAGTCTCGTTCAGGTGACCCTGGGACCATTCTTTGGAAGCACTGTGTAAGGCACCTCGTCCTTTCCTCTTTCATTTTCGACGAGGCACACCTGAATTCTTGGTTCTCCGGTGTTCCTCAGCAAGCTTCAGGGTGAGGAGATGGGTGGGTCTTCTCATCCCTCCTTCAGCCTGCACTTCTAAGCCTTCTCTAACGTGTGAATGGAAGGAGACACACTTACAATGGCAGAGGAGCAACTGAAAAATCAAAATGCCATTTATAAGTGCAACACTTAAAACCATGAAACCACTATCACCATATGCACCTGATGCTTAGTTAACATTTAGTAGTAATGCCTTACTTGTGAGTGATCTTTACAGTTAATGAGGCCAGTACTTTGATTAACGTCAGAGTATTTCCTTTCTGATAGTCTCAACTAGCTCTTGCAGTGGGTCAGCCTTCCCAGTGGAGAGGCTACTTTCCCAAAACAGTGCTCTTATATTTTGTATACCATCAGATATCTTGACAAATTGTTAAATGTTTTAAAAGTTTATGAATTGGTGTTTATGAATCACCAAGGATTTTATATACTGCATCCTCCTTCAGGGGTGTCCAACCTTTTGGCATCTCTGGGCCACACTGGAAGAAGAGTTGTCATCTTGGGCCACACATTAAATACATGGCAGCACGCAATCACACCACAAAAAGTGTCATGATGTTTTAAGTAAATTCACGATTTTGTGTTGGACCGCATTCACAGCCATCCTGGGCTGCTTGTGGCCCATGGGTCACAGGCTGCACACCCCTGTAAAACCTTTGGGATGATCTTTGCTTTTGAAGTTGGCACAAGTTCCATGGGAAATAGAATCAAATAATATTTGGAGATAAAAATGGGAGACAAAAGCACTGTGTAAATATGGCTTATTCTAAAACCTTGTACTGGGGAAGGTACCACCAAGAGTGAGTGTGGCCACGGTCACCTGATGGTCCATGTCATTGGTGTGAATTTCCTGTGCACAGATCCGTAACATTTACAGATGACATGGCTCCCACAGCCTCACATGCCCTCCTTGTACCACAATATGAAACCACAAGAACAAATGATTTACTTTTAATCAACTTTTCTCCCTACTCTTTAGGATGGCTGCTGTTTTTCTAAAGAAGTTAACATTACAAACCATAAAAATTGAAAACAATTGTCTTAGATGTTTGGGAAAATACATCATACAAACAACGGCACTAGCACAGTTGCCCCTTACTGCTTCTGTGCCCAGACCGGACTGCCTAATTCATGCAAAGGCTTTTAGTACTGTTCAAGACACCCAGGATGAAAGAAAAAAGAAAGAGAAGAGTGAAACTGATTTTAGTAACATTGGAAGAAAAATCAGTGAGCGAATTATTCACGTATTCGATGAGAAGGGCAATGATTTGGGAAACATGCACCGAGCAGAAGTGATTCGGCTCATGGACGAGCGAGACCTGAGGCTTGTGAAGAGGAAGCCCAGCGCACAGCCTCCCGAATACCAGCTCATGACAGGCCCGCAGATTCACGAGGAGCGGCTGAGACTGAGAGAGAGGGAGAAGGCTAAACCCAAAGCTGGTGGGTAGTTTGCAGTTTGCCCCTTGAATTCCGTAAGGCTACAAATCAGCAGTTTAAATTAGGCATTTGCTATGGTGCCAGTGACAATGGGGAGGTGAAAAACTGGAAAAGTCAGTTTCACTACTGTTTCCAATGCCTTTCATCCCTCACTTATTTCTACTCCTTTTTTTCTTTCTTTTCCTTTGTATCCTGTGTCCACCATCTCCTTCTTTAACCCTTTGCAAAATGAGGAAAAACAAGGCAAACACCACAGGAATGATAGGAACTCTTTTCCCTTTGCCCTTGGCTTTGTCTCCTAATGCCCGGGCAGGCAGAGTAACTGATGGGTGTAATGAAATGGGACTCCGAAGAGATGGATTCAAGTTCCCTTGCTATCCTGAGCCCCTCATTTACCCTCCTTCAAAAAAAAAAACAACAAAAACCCTCTCATCTCGAAGTGGAGGTGTTAGCTTAATTCCATGGAGGCACTTTTTAAACTGCACTGATTCATCTCCCATGTCTGAGTATTTTGTTACAATATTGGCAGTAACACTCCTTCACATACTTTGCCAATCCCCTGACAAGACATTTGTCCTTTAAACCTTATCAAAGCCATTAGTTGGGTATTAAGTGAAGATGTTGGTTTCTCATGATTTTTAACAAGTACTGATCATAATGAAAGATTGTTCAGTGGTAAAAGCTCTAGGGCGGGGGTCAGAAGGCCGGTCCCAGGGCTGCCAGTGAGGTAGTGTGTCTTGAGAAAAATCACACACTGTCTGACTGTGGCTGTTTGTAACACCACACCCAACAAGAAGAATGTTGACTCGAAAACAAAAAAGTTTAAGAGGCCAACTGGGGGGATAAGGACATCAAACTATGTCACTGAAAAAAAAGAATTGACAGACTGGAGAAAACCCCTTGCTGTGTTCAGAAACTGTCAAAGACATAACTTTGTCCTGATAGGAAACTAGGACTAACTGGTCGAAGCTTTAAGGAAGTAAATAGTTGTTCATAAAGGAACTCTGCTTTAGAAAAATTACTCTTATTTTAGAAATTAGATGCAGAAAAATATAATAAACTCTTACCATCCAAGGTGAATAAGCATTAACATGGTCGTACTTTAGAGTTCTTTAACAAAAACATGACCGAAAGTTGAGGCCCCCCGTGCTCCCTTCTCTCCCCCCACCCTCCTTCCCCAGAGGTCGCTGCTCACTCTCATGGATTCAGGGTGTGGGTCCAGTCCGTGTTGTTAAACTCCAGCTACGGTCATAAACAGTATATAGAATAAATTTGCATAAGATTATATAAACGGCTATTGTTTTCAAAATGTTTAGATAATGGCTATAGCTAAGTATAATTACCAAGGGACATTTCATTGTTAGCCCATTTCCCCAGCCACTGGGCTTGTTTCCAGTTTTCATCACTGAACGATGGGCATACACATGTCACTCTCTCCCTATGCCAGCTCTGCATACCTGTGGGGCAGCTTGTCAGCAGTGTGTGAAATTTTTCTGGTCCTCACCCACACTTGGTACTGTCAGACTCCAATTTTTGTCATGCTAATGGGTGAGAGCTATTTTAATTGTATTTCCTTTCACCAGTTGAGTTTCCTCTTCTGCAAATTGCTTATTCATATTCCTTTTTTTCTTACTTTGATGGTTTATTTTTGTCCTGATTTATAGGGTTCTCTGTTCAGAATGCAGGAAACCTTATCCTAAGTATATTTTTCACTTTTGTCTTTCCCCTTGTTTTGAAGTCATAAACATATTCTTTCTTCCATTTGTATTAAAGTTGTATTTTTCACATTTAGATAGTCCGCCTGGGGAGATTTTTGTTTGGGTCAATATCAGACTTTTCCTCCACGTAAAAACTCTGTTGTTCCAGTGCCTTTAATGAGTAGTCCATTCCTTCCCTGTAAAATAATTTTGTAACAGTCAGGATTTCCAGAGGAGGGTGAGTGAATGCAGGACGCAGCCTGGGTGAGCCCACTGTAGCGCGCAGGGCATGGCGGAAGAGTAAGGTGAGGAAAGTACTTCCCAGACAGATCCACATCGGAAAGAATAACAAGGATAATTAAGTTTATCATAAAGCTAAACTTGTTCCTTTTGAAGGACCATTCTTTGTTCTTTCATCAAATGATGGTAACAATAAATGGAGGCATTTTATATTTAAATACTCTTTCTTGACAGGCAAAAAAAAAAAGGCAATTTTATGTCTGTCTCCTATTTTTAAAAGTGTTTAGTGGACTGTGAAACTAGTCAAGTGAGAGGACCACTGGGGCCCCTGTGGCAAGCTAAGATTTCCTGAAGTATATGTGGTGAGATTTAGTCTCATAAGCAGGGTAATAAATAGTCCTAGCACCAAGTCTCACTGTTTCAAACCAGGACCAACTCTGACAAAGGAACTGACTTTTTCTTCAAATATTGGACAACATGATTTGGACACAAAGAGTAAACAGATACAGCAGTGGATTGAGAAAAAATACAAAGTTCAAGTTACTGTAAAGAAAGCAAAGAATGCAGAGGAGCCAGAAGATAAAATGGTAAGTAAAAACAGGAGTGACTAACCATATTTTTTGTTTTCTGATCTAAAAGTACAATTGTAGAAAATCCGAAAAATGTAAAGGCAAAGAAAAGTGAGTAATTCTATCAATATTAGTGATAACAGGTTTCTAACTTGTTTTTCAAAATGCAAGCATACTGTATATATATATGACTTCTTCTATTGTAGCATAAATATTTTGCCATGTGAAAACATTCTGCTTTATAATTTGAAGGCTATATACTACCCTATTTTACAAACTATAGAATATCTAACATTTAAATAGGAAAAGTAGAAACTTTATAGATTCATTTTTTAAAGTCTGTTTCCTCTTTATAAATCCTAGTAAGAAGTATCATATTTAAAGTTAGATTGTCTTCAAGGAAGTATGTATCAGTTTACAACCCTAGGATAAGTGTACAGAATTTTTCGCTTTTAGAGTTAGATAACTTACCAACCAAAAGGCAGCGTCAGCCCAGTGGAGGTTAACCCGAGTTCTGCGTTAGGATCACTTAAGCCCAGGTCCCCAGCCAGCTGACCCAGAATCTCTAGAACCAGGTGTAGTTTTCTAATAGCCCGTGACTGAGTGTTAGGAACTGCACTGGGCTAACCGGTTTGGGGGACAGGTTGATACTCTGCCAATACCCAGACCCACTGCTTTATACTTGTTCTTGCAAGAAGTTAGCCTCAGCGCAGTGACAGAGTAGGGATTTAAAACTATCAAGCCTTTAGTGCCTTAGTTTAGTTATGTGAAATTTGTATAACTGCCTGGTTACTGTACAGGTTTCAATCAGCCTAACTGGGCATGTAGAATTTGATTTAGCTAATCACTTAAATAGCAGTAATTCAAGAATGCTGGGGTTTATGGGTATTAAGAGGATTAACACTTAAAAAATCAAAACACCGGTTTTGCATTAACCTTTAGCTGTTTTCCCTTCTTAGGAGGAGATATTTAATAAAATCCTCCAGACTATGCCTGGAATAGCTACCTTCTCATCCAGGCCACAACCTGTTAAAGGAGGAAAAGCTGTGCTATGTGTTTTTCGTCATTTGAGCAAGAAGGAAGAGCTTGCATATAGAGAAACTCAACAGACCCAAGAAGGAGACCCTTTGACCAAAAAAAATGGAAACACAGAATCAGAAGTTCTGCATCAGTGATTAAAGAAAAATGTGCTTCTGAGAGAAAATACAGTCATACCTCAGTATTTGTTGGCTTCAGAACTCGTCAAAATCAGTACTCGTTGCATTTTGATGAGAAAAAAATGTTTCAGCACATGGCACTTGCTCAGGACTTGTCATACTTGCTAGAACTTGTATGAGTCACATCGCCCCGCAAGAGAAAATGGTTCATCACTTGTCACTTGCTTGGCACTCGTCGGTTTCAGTGCTCATCACAAGTTCCGGAACGAATTAATGACAAGTACCAAGGTACCACTGTACAGGTACACCCTGTTTTATTGTGCTTCACTTTACTGTTTTACAGAGGTTGCATTTTTTACAAACTGAAGGCAAGACCCTTCACCAGCAAAAACATTTCAACTCACTTTTTTGCACTATGTGCTTTACTACGGTGATTTGGACGTGACCCACACTAGCTCTGAGATCTGCCTGTAAGTGGGTTGGCTGGTCTGTGGAAAGCAACTGGGTGTTTAGCTGAGGGTAAGCACTGTAACCGTCGAGAGCATCTTGTCTTCAGCACGTTTCAGCAGCTCTCCAGGTTGAGGCAAAGATAAGCCATGTTCTTGTTTCCCTTTAGGAGGGATATAGCCACTGAGACGGGAGGCCAAACTCCGTTTTTCACGAGTCTGTTTTACCTTTGGAAATAAGGAAAACAATTAGAATTCAAGATCAAAATTATCTGAACTAATTTTACAATAGTTGCATACCCCAACAGGTACACAACACTCCTGTACAAGAAAGTGAAATCCATCCAATTGCTTTCAGTAGCGGTGCAGACTCACACAGTAATATGTAGTCGGAAATATTCTAAACAATCAAGTCTGGCTTCAATCAGCAATTTATGTTTTAAAAACAGCTCACCTACATCATCTCGACTTACCTTGAGCTTCATTTTCCTCTTGTCAGGGTCATGAACAACGGCATGCCTAGTGAGACTTTGCTGAAATGAAAGAAAAAATAAAAGTTCTGTTTCTGGAACATTGCATTTGGTGTCTATTAACATGGAAACTCCATGAGTTATTAAAATAAACAGCCTTCTTTCTGTTATGTTCTGTTGAGGGCTGTGACCTCTACAAAGTAGATTCCCACCAGAGGTTTCTTCTCAAGTCCTGGACTGAAATCACTGCTTCTTCCAATGACCCAGATCAGGACTTTATCCAGTCTCGGTGCCCTGTGGCTTTTTAGTTCTTTCACAAGTAAGAGGTTGGGAAAACTAGCTCTGAATGAATTACTCCAAGCTGAAGGAGGTTCTTTTAACCGAAGCCATGTCAACAGCACCCCCAAACCAGCGGCGTATCTGACCGAAGTCTTGCTGTCCCTGCTGAGACTGCCGACCAGCGGCAGCCCCCAGCTGTTTTCTAATGGCTCGGACCTGCATGCTGAGCCAGTCTCGTGTCTCCCTCCAGTCTTCATTCTGACTCATGGTTTAAGTGCTTGTAAGAGCACCAACCATGTGAGTCTTCCAGACTGCACGGGCCCCCTCCAACTTGTATCATGTTCCTGTCCTACTTGAGTCACACTGAGACGTAGGCCCTCATGGCCTTGTTGTCCACTTCCCTTCTCAGTCCCTACATGATTGTGGCCTATAAGAATGGCCCCTGGATGACAGCAGCCTGAAAGGATACCCAAAATACCAGCATGCTCTTGTATAAGCATTTGGTTCCATACACCACTGGTTCTCAACTACAACCCACCTGAGAATCACCTGGAGGGTTTGTTAAAACACGTTACCGGGACCCCAACCCCCGGAGTCTCTGATTCAGTAGGCCTAGAGTAGGGCATGTGGCTGTGCGTTTCTAGCAAGTTTCCAGGTGATGCTGGAGCTCCTCAGCCAGGGCTGCACTCAGAACCACATGGCATACTCAAATCTGGCTGTACGGCAGCCTTCAGTTCAGAGCCACTCCAGCTGAAGCAAGAATGGAAGGTCTTAGGGTCCTGTACACCCAGCCTGCAGGCGCTGGGGTACCATCCTGGAACCCAGGGCTCCCTGGGACCCAGGTGGAAAGCGACACACTGACGGGACTGCCCCGGGGAGGGTGCGCACTTACTTTCATTGCGAACGTTTTGCCACAGCCAGCGTGTTCGCACACAAACGGACGCCTTTCCTCGTGAAAGGAGAGGATGTGGCTCTGCAGATTGAACACAGTTGTGTAGGTTCTACCACAGCCTTCCCTGGGGCATCGACACACATTCCTTTCTGGCGCATGTGTTTTCATATGTTGCTTCAGATAATCTTTGCGTTTAAATGTTTTCTGGCATACTTCACACATCACTTCCTCTGATGAAGCAGACAAAAAATTTTAACCCATTTCCCCAGGTATTACCAAACAAAACATTAATACTGTATTCAATATATAAGTAACATATTCAATACCTGAAACCTTATGATTATACATAAATCAGAAATTTAAGGGGAAACTAACTCCAGTTTTTATTTCTTGAACATCTGTCTCAATTCTCCCAAGTTCTTCTATTATGTAAAGTCACCCTTGCCAAGCAGCAGGGGTTCTCAGCATGGTGGCTGTGGGCACGGGGAGGACATTAAATAGGTCAGTTTCCTTCCTTGTCCTCCAGCACACAGGGCACTCCTTCCCAAAATGCCCCACAGAGTCCCAGTGCCCCCCCAACCCAGATTCTCTACTTGCCAGAACCTTTAAAAATACTGAGTATGCACGACGGCTTGAAGAGACCCGGCATAGCTCTGCCTGAACCTGGGATCATAGGTATCTCTTCTCTTTTTGTCGAACAGTTGATGTACCTAGCACCTCACAAAACATAATATTTCTCTCTTTAAAAGCACTACGTCAGTTCTACAGGGACAATTGGTTATGCTGAGTCATTCATGTCTGCCTTACCTTTATGGGTTGTTCTCACATGTTTCAGAAGCTCTGTCCATGTTTTTGCCACAAAGGAACATCCTTTTTGACATTTATAGCCTATTAAAAAAAACAGATTGATGTGCTGCCTTTTGTGACTATTCAGTTTAAACACCAATCAGAAAGGAAACTTAGATACCTGTGTAATTTTTCTCCCACCTCCCAAGAGTATGCTATTCTGCTAGTCTCAAGAGGTGACAGTAAAACCAAACAACTGCACATCAAGGTGACTCAGGTAGGATTTTACCTCAGCAGACTTCACAAGCGGCTGCCTTCCCCTTCCGCTGTCCTCACTGAGCTGACTACGCCGCACATGGACGCCCGGCTGCTTTACTTCCGCCCCATCCAGGGCTCGCGGCGCCCTCACCCTCCCTGTTTTCTGCTTGCCTCTTTTTTCCTCAGCAAAAGAGTTTAGTCGGTCCTTCATCTTTGGCAAACAATCAACACTAGATCTTAGCTGTTATGTGCCCACCCCCTGGCTTCCTTGAGTATTACCATCTTCTAAGTTTCATATGGCAAAAAAGAAGCAGGGTACAGCTACGGGAGAAAAAATACACTAGAATAGCCCAGAGAAAAACACTATGAACAAAAATTAACATTGCATAAAGCACTAGAACTGGATTATTCTGTCAATGTAAGAGCCAGCCTGAGCTTCACTCAACTAAATACCAGATAGGAACAAAAGAATGAGGCTGCCTGTCACTCTTAGCTACTAGTCTTTTATTCAAACAAACAAACAAAAAAAATTCCATATATTCTAGGGCTTGGGAAAATAGGATATAGATACTAAAAGCCCTATATGAAAATACAGTGGAGTCAAGTAGTTAAGTTTAATCAAGTCTTTTTGAAAAAAGTTACAATGTGATTGCTCCAAAAACTCCAAAATATTGTATTAACTAAGCCCTCTGAACGTTTCCAGGAGAAGAATGACACATGGAGTAGGTAGAAGAGGTTAAAAGCTACTAGGTGGGCCAAACACTCCATTTGGCTTTTTCCATAAAATAAAAAGCACATTTTTCATTTTCACCAATAACTTTCTTGATTTGGCTATTTTGAGTATGTCGGCCATCCCCCGCTATTGGCTTCTAGTGGGTCGAGGCCAGGGGTGCTGCTAAACATCTTCCAATGCATAAGACAGCCCCATGGCAAAGCATTAATTGGCCAAAATGTCAATAGTTCTAAGAAACTTTGCAAACCACTTTTAACACATTCTATCAGTCACAGCACCTTCTCCATTGCACAAATCTTTTTTTGCATTTCAGTTGCGTTTCTTTCCTTTCTTGAAATAATAAAGCATAATACACCAAAAAAGTTGCGTATTTTCTTCCATCTTCAATACTGAAATCACAAAAATTCACCAATTTTGACAAGTTCTTTTTCAAATGCACACTGCTGATATGACAGCTGTCAAAATACAATCTAACAAAATTGTTTTAAATGAAGTTAAAGACAACTAAACACTACTAGAACCATTGTACAGAAAAAACTAAACAAACTTTTTGGCCAACCCAATGCTATGAAGAAGCAGTGCTTTGGTGGAGCACTGGCACTACCACAAGGATACAGCAAAACACTGGCTTTGAACAATACGACACTGACTGAACAACAGTGACAACAGACTGGAAGAACAGTCATGACATACAGGCACATAAAACCTGAACGAGCAGAATGGTGCCCCCACCTCGTTCTGAGTTCCTCAGTATGACCACGGAATAGAGTAGAAAGCACCAAGTATACAAAGACTTAAACACATACACCCGATGGCTGGTGTGTTAGAGTGAACACTGCAAAGTGCATACCTTCGTGGACCTTCCCATGTCGTTTCAGCCTGCTGGGCGAAGCAAAGTGTTTTCCACAGCCTTCGTGGGTGCACCTGGGTTACCAGGATATGAAGTGTCAGCCGGGCTGTTTTCGTGGCTTCTAATTAGGGTGAATAGTACTTTGTCCCTTTTCTCCTACCAAAGTCTCTCCTGCCCACAACTAAACCAGTCATATAAAAATGATTTAAAATTTAGACCACATCCTAGATAAAATTCAAGTTACCTCACCAAACTGGGGGCAGAACACACTGTTTGTGAGAAAAATGTCACATGACATTGACATTTTTTTTGCTTATGTGATCAAATTAAATACTTTTATCTTTATTCTTCTGAAAATACACTGTTTTCATGACTACAAGAAAGATGGTTTAGGTCAACGCCTCAGCCATTCCTTATCATTTGTATCTAGTTTTCCTGATGATGCTGCCCTGGGACGGACTGAAAAGAAAACACAGCAGCAGCTTCAGCAGCCCCTGGTGAGCAATGGGACGTACATGCCACTTCAGCATCAATGCCACCAGCAGCCCAAGAATAAGCAGACCTGCAAGCAATGGCAGGCGCTGCCATGGCAGCGGCTCCCAGGCAAAGGGCATCGCTGTGTGAGTGGAGGAACGCGCCCAAAGTCCATGCTCTTCAAGAGGCCATCCGAGCTGACGACCAGGAGCCCTCGGTGCGCTTGGCACACCTAATATCTCCTGTCGCTCCGTCCTGTTCTTCACGAAACCCTCTCTAAGGAAGGCCTACCCACCCTGCTTTTGTTTTACAGGAAAAGAATAATTAGTGTCTTCATAATGACGTCATGTAATTGAACAGGCTCTATTTGAATAGTTAAGTCATTTATTAGTCTTTCCTTAAAACTTAACTACAATTGTACTAAATCTAAATTACTCTGAAACATATTAAATGCTTCTTTTAGAGAACAAAAGGAAAACTGAACTTCTGGAATAGGCCAATATATAAATGGGTGTACACTATACATGTTAACAGAAAAATGTTCATCAATAGACTGTTTCAGAGCATCTGTACCCAACCTTTTGCATTTCAATCTATTCCCACCTGAAATTTGCCATGCTGAGTTTTACCCCCGTAGAGTACCTACCTGAACAGTGGCTCATTAGTATGCTGGCACTGATGGATTCTCAGCTGCTGATGTTTCTTAAAGGTCTTCTTACAACCTTCAAAAGTACACTGTTCGGTAAAGGTTTGTTAGTCTTGAAAAAAATCAAAGAACGGTTGATACCAATCCTCTCAAGAGAAAAATATTGTGGAGATTACAGACTTGCTACTTTCATCCATCTAGTAACTGTAAAATTCTTTGTCAAGAGACTTTAAAGAGAAACATTTTTGAAAGAGTAAAATGTTTCATTTGAGGTAATCTACCAATAATATACTTTAGTTGGCACAATAATGTTTGCTTTCAAAATAAAACAATTATGATAGTGTCGGGCTAAATTCAGATATTTGACAGGCAAAAAATTGGTTAATGAAAATTTTAGAAATAGACAATAAGCATAAAAATATTCAGAGAACTTAAGCAGAGAAAATCATTCCTACTTACTACATATTGCTTTTGCTGATTTTCATGTTTGCGTTCAAAATGTTTCTTCAAGTTTGATTTTGTGTTGAATTTTTGGTCACAGCCACTAGCTGTACAACTGTAGAAATTGTAAACCCAAATGTTAACAAACCAAGGAAAAAATGTTTTCAGAGTTTATAAAAAGCTAATTATTCCCAAATATAGTATAAAATAGTCTTTAACAAATTCCAAAGCGTAAGCCGCACCACACAGGTCTCTCTGCTTCGATGTGATTAGCACGTGACGAGATGCAGTTCCTGCTAAGGCTTCTGCAATTAATCACGCGCATCAGACATCCTTTGTACACTAGGCAGAAGGGAGGTGAGAAACACCTCCAAAAGCCCTGGCCCTGTTTAGGCTTACATCTGTGTTTAAGTTAAATTGTTCTCAGTTTAGAATGTGATAACCATAATTTTGCTTGAAATGTCACTATAAACTGCCTTTCCAAAAAAACTTCAAAAAAACAAAATCAAAAACAAAACACAAAACTGGTTTCACAGAACCATACACCATTCTGCTCTTTGGCATTTCACCAAGCTGGTCAAGTTTTCGTAAGCATTTCTGCATCTTGGGCTTGAATTACTTAAATTCTTTGGGAAGCTGTGTTTTTAAAATATGTGTTCTGTCTGTGGTGAGTTTTTATCAGCCTGATGAATGAGGCAGGACTTCCTTTATAAGCCCGCATCTTAGCTATCGATCCCTGGTAAACACTGAATAATACTCGCACGAACCACTGTGATTTCCACAGCACCAAGAGGAGGAAGGCAGAGACTAACTGCACAGTGACAGTGGGAGATATGCCCAGAAGCCCACTGGAAACACACAGAGGGGGGCACTGTGGGGGGGCACAGTGGCAGAAATCCCTAGAAGTTCCAACAGGTTCTTTTTAAAAAAAATTTTAATATATATTTGTTGAGAGAGAGGCAGAGAGAGACACAGAGATAGGAAGGGAGAGAGAGAAACATCAATATGAGAGAAATATCAATCAGCTGCCTCCCACAGGCACCCCAATTGGGGACTGAACCTACGAACTAAGTATGTGCCCTGACTGGGAATCGAACCAGCGACCTTTTGGTCTACAGGACTATGCTCCAACCAACTTAGCCATGCTGGCCAGGCCCAACAGGTGTTCTTGATCTCAGGAACAGAATGCTGAGTTTCTTCTGGGTACATGGCCAACATAAAGGGAGCTTTTTCTAGCCTCCCTTGCAATTAGGAACAAGACATGGCTTAGTTCTGGTCCACCCTGCTGAAATCCCACAAAGTGTCTGAAAAGGGGGCACACCTCTTTTGCACCTTCTTCCATTCTGGTGGCTGCAATGCTTATGGGACAGCTTGGAGTTCCAACAGGCATCTTGGACCATGACATTAAAGCCCCAGGACGGGGATGGGCAAAGATGAGCTAAAAGGAGCCCAGGTCCTGATTATGGAGCGGCCCCTGACTGCTTACTTCTGCATTTCGGTTACGTAAGAGAAGAGACTGTCTTTAAGCCTCTACCGTGCTGGGTTTTCTGTCACTCCTGACTTTAATCCTGCACAAGCACCTAACCTGACGCAGGTGCAGGGCAGGACAGGGCCGAGAAAAGCCCTGACAGGAGCCAAACAGCAGGCTCAGGAGCCCTGAAGACCGCGGCAGAGTTGGCAGGGGTGCGCAGGGAGAGGCTGCAGGTCAGTTAAGCACAGCTGGGCCATAATTTCATGTCTGAAATTCAAGCAAATGGGCCAAGGTACACAGAAAAAGGCCAACTCACAAAGGTCACTTATATGACATAATAAGAACCTGGACTTCGTTATGTAATCAATGCTTAAAAACCACTGCACCGTTTTAAGCAGGAGAGCGACCTGGAGGGTACTGTGAGAGAGCGCCAGCGTGGTGACAAAGAAAACAGTCGCTCCAGTGAGGAGCGGGGCCTAAAATAAGACAGCGGCAGCTGGCGCAGGAGAGACAGGCCTGAGGGATCAGAAACAGGACTCGATGGCCTGTGTGCTGGAGAGGAGAGTAGACCGAGGTGTCCAGGGGACTTGCCTTATCTTTGCTGTGGGTCACCAGATAGACAGTGATGCCGCCTGACAAGGGAGGAGAAGGCCAAAGAGAAAGCCAAGCTCAGGCTGGACTTTAGTGAATTTAAGAAGCCACAGAGACAGCTAGGTAACACCGTCCAGCCAGCAGCTGGCTATGGGGAACTAGAACTAAAGAGAGAGAGAGGCCTGGGCTAGAGAGAGCTGGAAGACATCACACTGTTCCAGTGAAAACAATACTCTTCTCATTCCTTCTGTGCATCTGTACCCAGATCCATTTTTCCTTTTGTTATTTTTAAATAGTGTACGGTAACTTAGTTCAGAAACCAAAAAACATAAAAAGGGACCCGGATGCATAATGTTTCCTTCCACCCATGCACCTACCCACCCAGTGCTCCTCACCACTCCCAAGACAGGAGACAACGTTTTTATTTCTATGTAACTTTTAGGGCTTCTTCTACATATACAAGCAAATATAAATATAAGTTCTTCCTGTCTACCCCTTCCTGTTCTACACACAAAAGGTAGCCCTTTATATACACTTTTGAGCATTGGTTTTTCACTTAATATGCCTTGGAGATTTTCTGCGTTTCACAGAGATCATCTGCATTCATTTTTAAAGCTGTATAGTATCCCACTATGGTGACACACTTTAACTCTCCTCATGGGCACATGGGTTGATTCCAATACTTTGTTACTATTAATAGTGTTGCACGTGACCTTGTACATGCCTCTAATACAGGAACAAGTGTATACGTAGAATAAATTCCCCAAAGTAAAACTTCTAAGTCAAAGACTATATTCCAGTCCTATTTTCCAGACCATCTTACTTACACTTTGCTGGTGTGGCTGAACTATATTTTGAAATACATTAAGCTTCGCTTAGGGTCAGTGATTTTGAGGACACACTGTGTGCCTGAACAGGGACTGAAACAGGTATCTGCCATCCTCAGTACTTTTGTCCCTCTCCCTCTGGCTGGCACGCTGGTCAGAGGGAGAGGAGAGGGATTTCCACAGGGAACACAACAATGAAGACCGCCCTTTGTCAACAGCTCACCTTCTTCAGGCTGTGGGAACATTAGTGAGACATGGGACCCTTCCCATTCATCAGCTTAAAACTAACAGAAATCAACTCACATCACTAGAAAACCCTACTGCTCAAGGAGCTGTCTCATAGACAAAATTATGAGCTTAAATCCTAACATTTACAAAATCTGCCATACAGCTTTTTCCTGATACGATTCTAGCATATAGCTCTGGGTATCTACTAGATTTATTTTTTGTTTTTTTCCCCCCAAGGAAAACTTAATGTTTTCCTGGAACATTCTGTTTAGTGGTCCTAAGTGTGGATGCCTGACCAGCAGCATCAACATCACCCAGGAACTTACCAGAAATGCAAATTCTCAGGCCCTGCCCGAGGCATACTGAACGAGCTGCTCTGGAAACGGGGTAGAGCAAGCTGTTTTAACAAGTCTCCAGGTGATTCCCATGTACCCTAAATCGGAGGTCCACTGTGTTTTAAGAAGTAGTGGATTTAAAAGAAAAGCTGTATCTCCACTCCTTCAGATAAATACACAGCAACTCCAAGAACATTAAAATTAAAATTGGTATGGCAAAGGTGTAGGGGCTTAATCCAAAGAGATACAAGATAAACTCTCAGAAGTTCAACTTCTGCCCTGGCAGTGTGGCTCGGTTGGAGCATCGTCTCATGCCCCGAAAGGCCACGAGTTAGAGTCTCAGTCAGGGCACGTACCCAGGTTTCAGGTACGAGAAGGCAACCAATTGATGTTTCTATCTCTCTATCTTCCTTTCTCTCTAAAAGCAGTGAAAAAATGTCCTCAGGTGAGGATTAAACACACACACACACACCAAACTCAACTTTCTTCATGCTTTCATCCCTTATCCCAGCAGCTTATCAGTTCAGAAAGACCCTGACAATGGGGAGCCAAGAACCTGCCAAGGAATCATTTTCATCTGGTCTAAACTGTGTTGGTTTCAAGGTTGGTTTCCCACTTAGTGTACACTTCAAAAGGGACTGAGAGGATGAAAATGCAGAAGAACTTTAGATTAACTTATTCCTCAGGTTCCTATACACGAATATCCCCCCAAAACCCTACTTCCTTCCACACATCCAAAACTTCGTCTCCTCTTATATCAGGACACACAAATGAAGTTTCACATTCTCTTGATCTCGAGGTAACAATCAATCAGTTTTCTTACTACGTCAATATGCCACACAGCAACTTCGGAGGCCGAAACCCACTTCTCTACTTACGCAAAGGGCTTTTCTCCAGTGTGAAGCAGGGCATGGCGGCTCAGGTGGTAGTCCCTGACAAAGGCTTTGCCACACCCTTCATGGTCACAAACAAAAGGCCTCTAGCAGGAAGGAAAGAAAAAAACATGTCAATTCTGCCCACATTAGTAACTCTGATATTATTTAAAGTCCTCAAATTTCTAGTAGGCAAGGCCATGGGCCCTGTCTCCAGAGTTGGTTTCCATTAAATGGTATCTGCTACACCAAGGCCAGACAAGGTTGTCCTGCATGAAGTTACATATTAATGCCACAACTTCTCAATAAAGTCACTGCAGCAGACTTTGCTCTATGAATAGCATGTGCAATAAGCAGGCAGCCCTCATAGTTGGTTAATCTGCTCCTAACCTGACACTTGGCTTCAAGTGCAACCCCCCTCTTAAAGATTACATGCCTATTAGCATGGCCTACACATACAGATCTCAGCCATGGCATGTGTGTGTCCATCCAAAGCCTAGGGAAGAAGAACGTGCAGGTTCTGCCTCATCCTGAACAAGCTCAGTGTCTGTGCTAAGAGAGTGGCTGGCACAGCTACAGGAAAACATGTCACATCTGAAAAAGTTCATAGGTGTTACAACAAAGCAAAGCTACAGCCTTAACTACAACCACCGCTTGGGACCTAGTGGTTGAGAGGAGGGGACTCCATCCTGAATCTACAGGAAAAGCCAAAATACGTCCTCCAAATAACCAGTTTTGTCCAGGAGGGAGATACCAAGCCGCAAATGACAGTAGGCGAGAGCAAGGCAAACAGAGAGGAGGACGGATGAGCTCCACCACTTGGGGCAGATGCACAGAACTCTGCACAGCTCCTGTTGTGGACCAGGCTCCATCAACATTTGTCATATTAACGTGAGATTTGGGACGACAACGGTGACTTAAAGTTTCCCAGCCTGTATGATGGAAGCTGGTCGTGCCAACAGCCAAAACACAATACGCATGTCTAAAATTAAAGGTGAGTGCTAATTTGGACCTACTGGTTATAAAGCTCCGAATCTGGGCGATAGAGGGGTAAGAGGAAAGACAGGAGGCAAACGGTCATGGATGTTATGAGTGAACCCAGTTACCAGGTGGGCCTGCCAAAGAGAGCTGGGAAAAAGTAGAGGGCAGAAGATAAGCCAGTGAAAGGGGTCAATGAGGAAGAGGAAAAGAGCTGGAGAAGGTCCCCAAAAGGAAATGGTCAGCCTTCAAATGCTAGAGAGGGTAAGGGGAATGGGTGTCATTAGGCCACATGGAGGAGTGATCCGTAAGTTAGGTAGGTGCTAGTAGCAAAGGTACCGACTGTGGGCCTCTAACATAAATAAATTAAGGGCTCTTTGCTGAGGCAGTGTGAAGCCAACCTCTTCCCCAAAGTAGGAAATCGGGCAGATTTCTCGGCCTCTATGAGTCTTCCTTCTCTCAGCTGTCTTCCCCCAAAGTATTCTTATTTTCCTCAAAGTAAAACCCACACTCCAAACCCATTTGTACCCTGGCCTACAAATGATCTCAGCAGGCCGGTTTCTCAGAGATTCTCTTGTATGGGTCCCACCCAGTAACACTGGCCTGCCTCCCCCCTGGAAGGCCCACGGGCTCTCCTTGCATCTCTCTGCCCAGTCAGATTTCCCCACAAACGGCTTCATGTCTGGTTCCTTGCCTTCTCATTCAGGACAAGAGAGGCCTTTCCTGAGCACTCTCCAGCAGCCTTCGATTTACTGCGTCTCACTCCTACCCGTTCTTTTATTTCTCTGTCCCGCTTAGAGCACAAGGTCTGTGACAACACCACCTTGCCTGTTTTGTTCACTGCTCTCTCTCCAGGGCAGAATGGTACTGAGTTTTGAAAGAATGAATGCATGCTGCTTGCAAAACCTCCAGTACTGTAAGTCATTCTACACACAAGTCCTGGCAGAGAGGTGCTGAAGGCAGGTATCTGTTGGAGCGGGGACTTCCAATCGTGCACGTATTTACAGATTACTGGTAGCCAAGACTCAAGATGAAAGAAGACGGAAAGGCTGCTCAGTAAACCGCGAACCTGTGGCAAGGATACCTCAGTCCTAGAACTTCTTGTCCACCTTCTCAGATCCTTTCCTAACCTAAGGCATGGCTGGTTCGAATGGGTGGTCCACTATGCCAAAGCTGAACATGTTTTGCAAAGCCAGGCATGCGACCCTCCGCACCCACGCGCAGTCCCCAGGACTCCAGCAGAGCACACATGGCAGCTGAACCGTCACTAGCTCCAAGGCCCAGATGCCAGGGCCCTCCGTGGCCACGCCTTCGGGCTTTTTACCTCCCCCGTGTGCTTGCACAGGTGAGCATCTAACTTCCAGGCCTTGTTGTAATTGGCGCTGCAGTTCGGGAAGGAGCAGATGAACCTCCTAGGATGCGCGGGGAGCGGCGGAGCGGAGTTCGTGCCTGCTCTGATGAACGCGTCGACGATGGTCAGGGATGATACCGCGTCGGCGACCGAGGCCGGCGGCTCCAGGGCGCCCGGGTCCAGGCGCCAGGCCACTTGCCGAGCCACGTGCGCGGAACCGGAGCCTGCGGCTCCGGGTTGACCCAATACCGGACTCGATGCACTTCCGGGATTGCGGCTTTCCTCCCACCCCTGCGGGGAGGGACGGGTGCGCCTGCGCGCGGGCAGCAGGCCACGCCCCCCGCGGGCGCCGCGTTCGCGCAATCTCCAAGGTCCCCGGGACGAGGAGGCCTTAGAAGGTCTTGCGTCCCTCCTGCTCTGGGTGAGGGGGCTTGGCTGCCTCCTCCACAGCAAAAAGAGCCTTGGGCCTTAACAGATGCCGAGACACTGATTAAATGTGACGTTTACCATCCGCCACCATCCTATTCTAAGAACTAACCTTGCAGAATTTAAGCTATCCTGTTGACGTTATCAGTTTGTCTTCTATTTCCTTGCGTTTAATCTACATACTTCCTCTGCAAGCCCCGGAACGGTGCTTCCTAAACTTAGCTACATATAAGAATCACATGGAGATCTTTTAAAACTCTTAAGCTCAGAGCATACCCTGGACCAATTAAATTACAATTTTTGTGGGTGGGAAACAAGAATCGGTAGTTTGGAAACTCTGGGTGACTCCAATGTGGAGAAAAGTTTGGGAACCACTTCCCCAAGGCTTTGCTGCTCAAAGCGTGGCCTGTGGACCAGCAGCATCTTTAGAAATCACAACCTCAGATCTACTGAAGTCAAAAAGATCTGCGGGAGATTTGACAGACATGAAAATTTGAAAACACTGTTTAGAGTCCTGAATGAATATTGCATGTATCTTGATTTATGAAGACCACATGTTTAAAGGATGTCCTTGGATGAGAATAACATGATGGATGGGCTGATGTTCTGCCAGATTTGTATGTTTCACAGCCTACATCATTGCAAATCATTAAGCAAGCCCTTGTCTGAATATGAAGAACAGGTCCCTGCAGAGAACGAGACAGGGACTGGCAGTCAGTCCTGACCTGGATCCTTAACATGATACTCACTCCTGAGCCTCAGTCTCCTCTTTATTTATTTATTTTTTTACTAGTCCCTGTCATTTGGAACTGTTCTGTGTGTCCCCTCCCTCTACCTTT
Organism: Mormoops blainvillei; assembly: GCA_004026545.1. NCBI lineage: Eukaryota > Metazoa > Chordata > Mammalia > Chiroptera > Mormoopidae > Mormoops > Mormoops blainvillei. The sequence continues at coordinate 85,003 of PVJD01006002.1, read as the reverse complement.
CTCCCATTAAATGCCAGTATCCCTTCACAATCATCAGGACAGCTGGAAAAGGCCCCATACATAGGCAAATTCTCCCCAGGATGTGATTCCTGACCCTCCAACCCAGGACCATTGAGAAATCCCCTGGGGAAGAAGAAAACCTGGAATCATGGGAAGAGTTGTCCAAGAGATACCAAGAGGTAATAAAATGCAGAAAATCCGAAGACAAAAAGGTTCCCAAAAGAAGGATTATCAGTGGTGTCCAACATTAACAGAAAGATCAATGAATAAGGACACCCCAAAAAACAAAAGACAACTGGGGAAGTGTTTCTCATAACACTTTTAGTTATTCCCAAACAATCAGATGTTGTCTTATATGGTAAGTGATTGGACAGCTGGATTTTTTTCAGGAGGACCCAATTTTTATGCTTCATTACAGTCACACAATCTCAGAATTTAGCTCTATTTAAAATACTGTATATCTAATATAAGTATTATTTCTATATGGGAATATGTACATGTAATATGGACTTGATTCATAGGGAAAATATCGTTTTTATAATCAAAAGTGTTATCTTATTGTTGTTAAATGTCCATTAGTACCATCTGTGCAGCTATCCATAGGATGACAATATGCAAATATCAGGAAGCTTAGCTAAAATACTCCTTTTCCTTCTTTCTAAATGTAAAGAATTTTTTGTGGGTGTGTATGGAAACAAAAGGACAATACCATCATTCAAAAATGAAGTTGCCCAACAATATATGTAATATATAATTAAATGTAGTCAGGAAGCTGATTGTGGACTCTTCCTTATAAGTTAAACACCTGCAAAGATGCTTGAGCTCTCTCTCCAACCACCCGCATCTGCCACCATCCTATTCAAAGTACTAACCTTGCAAAATTTAAGCTATCCTGTTGATGTTATCAGTTTGTCTTCTTTATGGAGTCATTTCCTTGCGTTCAATCTACATACTTCCTCTGCAAGCCCCAGAACAGCACTTCCTAAACTTAGCTGCAGATAAGAATCACATAGAGATCTTTTAAAACTCTTAAGCTCAGGAGTTTTAAAAGATCTCTGTGCAATTCTTATCCCTTCTCTCTTCCCCATACCCCCTTCCAGGCTTCAGGCCCTCACAGCCTGATCATCCCTACCTGTCTTCTTCTGTAAGACCCAGAGTTTCTGCCCCTGTGACTGTGGTTTTCTAAGGGTTTTGCCCCCACCCAAGCAGCCCTCACCTTATATAATCTGGCTCCTTAATGCCCCATTGCTAATGACTCCTGAAAAAGTCTTTGGACCACCTGGGACTCAGACTCTTCCCCAAGCCCAAACAGCTTCAGCCTAGAAGGGATAAGACTATGGGTCTTGTAGGTTAACCTAGACAGAACTCTGGCGTGCCTGTTCTAGCCCGAAGATTGTGTCTACTTGCCTCAGTTTTGCACCCGCCCTTTCCCCTGTGACTCCGTTCCTCCTTAAAGAAGCCTGGAGATATTTTCTCTCTCCTTGGCTCTAAGCTTAGGTGTATGACTTACTTCAGCCCTATAAGTTGGAAGTGACAGCATACCTAGGCCTCCAGAGAGCTTGTGTGTTGCTCTCTTGTGCCTCTGCCATTGCCACAAGGAGGACATTTCTGCTTTAGCTTGTCCCAGGAAGAAGACGGACATGAAGAAAAAGCCGAGTCATTGCAGAAAAGGCCAGCAGAGACCAGCCCGCCGCCATCTGACATTCAGCCAATCCACACATCCATGACCATAAATGATAGTAAGCCACTGGGTTGTGGGATGCTTTGTTATGCAGCAATTATATGGCAACAGCTAATGGATGCCCTCTCTTCATTGATACTTCCCCTTGGCCAACAAACATACTCAAGTAGCTCATCGTAAAAATAAACTCCTTTATGTCTCTATACTTCTCTCCATGGCATGATTTCACTTTTTCCCTTCACAGCCAGTCACTGAAAAGAATAATGTGGTCTTCTTCCTCCTTGCCTGTTCATGCTTTCATCATCATCATCACCCAAATGTTACGCATACATAAAAATAGGGCCAATAGTAGAAACTCCATCACCCAGCTTCAACAGCCATCAGTCTGTTGCCGTTTATGTTTCCTCTTACTGCCTCCCTTTCCAAACTTCCCTGCACGTTTTTTTGCTAGAGTATTTTAAAGCAATCTCCCACAGCACCTCATTTTGTTGTATTATCTCATGTTGATAATTAGCTCTAACAGATTTTATATACAGTGTTGGGCAAAAGTAGGTTTATAGTTGTGAGTACTCAAAACACAGAATTTATTCTTGCATTATTATTTATTAATCGTTGTATTATTTTCCATACAAACAACTGTAAACTTACTTTTGCCCCACCCTGTATATATTATATTATCTTCCATTCTATTCTCATACCCAGAAAAATAAACAGTAATTAGTTCCTTAAAATCATCTGATACCTAGAAACCCTCAAACTCAACATATTTGAAACTGTCTCCTCTTCCCCTCCTCCTCCTCCAGGATCTTCTTTTTCCAAGGAGTGGGTTGGTTGTCTGCCCAGCTACCTGAACCCATGGCTTCTTCTCTTCTCTCACCCCTTACATTAATTAAGTGTCCCGTCACAGTTTGTTTCACCTCTCCATCTTCAGTAACACCCAAGCAAGGCCCTGAACCTTCTAGTTCTCATGGTTGGCAGTGATCCCATCAGAAAAGGGGTGTCTGGGGATCAGATCAGTCTGCTCTCTGACCCTGGGGAGAGAATTCTGCTCAGAAGCCATCGTCCCCCAAACTGCTCCAGATCTCCGCAGTTCTCCCCCAGACCTTCTAACAAGAACCAATATGGGAAAAAGTATATATAGTAGGATTAGAAGAGAGAGCCCTGGAGTCAGGAAGACACAATAAGAGGCCACTGTCAGTAGAGCGGGAGGTCGGGCTTGAGAAGAAAACCGTGAGGCCAGAAAAGAGGAGGCAGGCAGGAGACATTCAAGTGCACAGGCGACTCAGTGATGATAGTGGTTAGAAGGGCTTTATGGTTTGGCAGACTCACTTTGAATCCCGGCTCTACCATTTACAACTTGAACTGATTGTAAACACCCTCTAAACTTAGTGTTCTCTGTGTAGTGGGGAAAGTATATATGCCACAGGGCTGTCATGAGAATTATATGAGATAATTAATTCATGTGAGGTGCATAGCACAAGGCTCAACACATAATAAATAGTCAAAAAATAATGTCCCTTATTTTTCCCCCCATTTGCTTCTGGTTTATTAAACTCAAGTTGTGATTGGCAGACTTCAAGGACAGCCCCCAGTAATCACTGCTTCCTGATATTCACATCCTTGTGTGATTACTCCTCTCCTTGGGTGTGGACTGGACCTTGTGAATGGCTTCTCACTAATAGAATCTGGCAAAGGTGGCAGGATGTATAGCTTATAGAATATTGGGACTTCCATCTTCCCAGCAGACTCCTCTCCATTACCTTCTTGGCTTGTACAGTTTGGTGAAATGAGCTACCATGTTGGCAAAGCCCATAGGGCAAAGAATTGAGGGTTCTCTCTGTCCAACCAGCCACCTAGGAATTGAGGCCCTCAGTCCAGCAGGACTGAAGAGGAACTGAATCCTGCCAACAACCATGTGGCTCGGAAGCAGGTTCTTCTTCAGGGGAGCCTTCAGCTCAGACCCCGGGCCTGGCCGACCGCCTCCTGCATTGCAGCCTGGGAGAGAGACCAGAGGGGCAGAGAAGCCAGGTAAGCTGTGCCCAAATTCATGACCCATAGATATTATAAGATAATAAATATGTGTTGGTTTACGCCACCAAGCCTGGTAATTTGGTATACAGTATAACCAATACAAAAAGTCAAAATCTTTCATTACACAAAATAACTCCTGACCCCGTGGTCCTGAATTCACACTAAGGAGAGAGCATTTGAACACAAAGAGTTCTGACAGGAGGGGGCCTCTGACTCAGCATCCAACCATGATATAAGCTTCTTTTAACCAAACACCAGATTCATAGTGTGACCAGAATGAATGTAGTTACGGTGATAACTGGACATAATAGCTTGAGTGTGGACTGCCCTGGAAGATCTTCAGTGCGTAGTTCCTTTAATTCCAGTTTTACTCTAATCTTCCAAGGCTTACTTCTCCCTGATGGGCCCAGCACAGCCAAGGCGGTTAGCTAAGGCCATTGTTCCAGTGGCTTGGCAAGGAACCAGGGCATCATCTCTGAGACACACCTGTAGCTTAAAGAAACAGAGCCACGTGCTCTTTTTTTATAGGTGTGCAGCAGAAAGACCTTTGGATTGGGTCCCAGTTGTCACTGACTACTAGAGTATGACTTTGGGCAACTCTTCCCAACCTGCTTTGCCTCATCTATAAAACAAAGGAGACTCTACCCTATTTCCCTCACAGAGTTGCTGTGGGCATCCTGTAAGAACTTGGCCATAAACCTCTCTATGCCTCAGTTTCTTTATTGGTCAACTGAGGACAACAGTACCTACCTCACAGGTTGTGAGGATTAAACAAGAAAACATATGTAAAACATATTGCAAAATGGGTGACTCAGAGAAATTGTTCGGAGAATGTCAGCTCTCATCACCACGGTTACCATGATCTGCGTAGACACCTTCACCAACCATGAAGTGCCATACATCTGTAAACTGTTACTAAGTTCTCAAATATTGGCTCAAACAAAAAGGGAATGAATGAGCACTATTACAGTGGTCAAGGTCAGCCAGAGGGAAGCTGGAAGACCACAGTTAAGAAAAGTTCCCCCCACTTTGCCTCAGGATTGAGCAACAGAGGTTCCACCCCTCAGCCACGTTCTCCATAAAACCTGCACAGACATCCCTCAGGGAGCCTCCAAGAGCCACTGACTCTCTAATTGCCCAGTCAGGAGCAGTCCCCCATGCTGTCACCTGACTCTCTGTCCTTGCTCCCAGCTGTGCTGTTAACAGATATCTTACCCACGCAGCATCCGTTCTTTGAATGTCCCCCACGTGGACATTCCCCCACGTGGGTGATTGGAATCATCCGGTGGACAGTGCTTAGCCCCCCTACCATTTTCCTTCTTGGTTGCCCTCTCATCGTGCATTTCCAGCCTAGCTTCTCTAATTAGCCTTCCTCTTGCTTAGGTCTGATTATCACATTTTCCTGTGGTTGTAATGGCCCCAAGTTACTACCACAGGCCTGTGCTTAATCACTCACATCCACTTCAAACCCATTTTATTCTGAAGTAACCAGATTCCATCTAGTGAGCGAGGCCTAATTGCTCTGTGGTTGCCCATGGGGTCAGACGCTGGAATGTGCCCTTTCCATCCACAGCCAGCCAAGACTTTGGGGTTTGATCATTTCCTCTGCCAGCCATGAGGGATACCCCTGAAAAAAGTAAGCAGGCATCTCCAAGGAGTCCTTGCCCCTTTTACGATGGCTTCTTGGTTCACTTTAGGGGGAGAATGCATCGCCCCTCTTCAGCTCCCCTGCCACCATCTCAGTCCAATGTACCATCATCTCACCTGACTTCCAGGTGCATCCTGCAGCCAGCCTCACGTTCTCAAATCCTTTCTCCACACTATGGCTAAGGGATCCCTCCAAAAGCCAGGGATTTCAGGGGTGTCCTATAGCCTTTGGGATAAAGCTCCACCTCCTTACAGGTGCCCTCGCAAGGCCTCGAAGCAGCCAGCATTACCCCTGGCCTCCTTTCCACTTCCAAGCCTTGTCACTGCTCACACCTGCCATCTCTAACTTCCCTTCAGACCTCCCACATCCTCTTCGCCTGGTTTGTATCGCTCTATCCTTCTTGCACCCTGCTGTCCTTCACAGGCAGCCAATGTCAACTCATCAGATGGCAGCTTAGGGGTAAATTCCTCCAAGAGCTTGACAGACACACTCCTGCCGGCCCAGTGGCCCTGTCCGCACCCCACAGGACTCTGCATTTCCCTGCTCACAGCACTCCGCACATTTTACCACAGTTGTCTCACTAATCTTCCCCAACAGCCCTTTGCAGGCTCTGGAGGGCGGGCTCCATGCCTCCCACTCAGCGCTACAGCCCCAGCACCTAGCCAGGGCCTGCCTCAGGGTAGTGCCAATACATATTTCTTGACTGAATCAATATCTTTCCCACCACTGCTTTGAAGCAGCAGAAATAACAGTGGAAGTTTTTATAGCATTTCTCTTGGTAAGACATTTACTGGGCCAGATAACATTTCATATGAAACATTAATTTTTGGCTTGGACAGAGACTTAATTATCACTTTCTGGCATGCCAATGAGTTTTAAAAATTTCTTTCATGCTTCACAAGTTTCCTGTATCCTATGAATGGCTTCGAAATATGCCCCCCCCCTTTCTTCTCAATTATTTTAGGTTAATTTTTGGCCAATTTCTATATGAAGGACTTTAAATGCTCCATCTCATTTCATCCTCCCATTAAGTTTGTAAGGACATTATTATTCCTACTCACAGATACGGAAGCCCGTGTCCTTGCACAGGACAATCTCCATCCACTAAACAGCCACACGCCTGTGCACTGATCCCTAAGGCTCAGACCCTCAATGACCCCTTCTTGTGACCCCACATCTGTGGGTTCCATACAGTCCTACTGAGGAGTCCCTTTACTACATACTTTACTAGTACGTAGGGATGTTTATTTATCCACTACATTTAGAGTGAAACCTGCATGCTTCCCGGGGCTAGAGAGTCACTTGTACCACTTACCTCACAGCACAGAGCAGGAACATGGAAACTTAATATATTCTCTGCAACACCCATTCACCCAAAAATATTTACTAAATCTTTTTACAAAGCAAGATTTCAAGACTAGCGTGACCCCATGACCGAGATGCAGACCAGCCAAGACAGTTGGACACAGTGGGGCACAGTGCTGGAGATACAAATTAGAGAGTTTTGAACTATATTTTCAGGACTTTTAGGTCTTTAAAGACCACTATCTGTATTTCTTCACATTTCTGAGGCCTATGCCAGGCCTCTGGGTGCCAGCGCCCAGGACTGTCCCCAGAAGCACATCCTGGGGCTGCAGGAAGTCTCCTCCACCTGCAGGTGGGAAGCACCTGACCCTTAGCCCAGGCGGTGCCTCTCCTGCCCTGGCAGCTCCCCGCTCCTCTCCTTCCTCTTCTGGGAGCACTTGATAAATGCCGCACAGAACTCCTTGTCTCAGGGTCTACTTCCGGGGCACCAAGGGTTGCATCACTTTACAAGGCTTATTATGAAAACCAACATGCCTCTGCCCCTCTGCCCCTCTGCCCCCATCCCAGGCTCCCTCCAATTTCCTGTTTTCCAGAAGCAACCCCTTCACACTCATCTTTGCTTTTATTTTTCAGTATGTTCCTTTACCTGTCTAAATAATATTCTTACAGTGTTGCTTGCGATTTTTCCATTTTAGGCATTTTCTATTGATTTTCCCCTATGGAATATGAGGATTAAGACACACACACACACACACACACACACCTCATTCCATTCTCCTAAATGTTTCTGAAATAACAATACTAGGTCACTCTTCTATAGAACTGACTACATGGCAGGCATTACTGGAAGCATTTCACAGGTACTAATTCATTTAACACTCCCCCAAGCCCGGGGTCCTGCTATGCCTCCATTTTACAGATGAGGAAATTGAGTCAGAGGGGTAGAGCTGTGGCCCCACCACACAGTCCATGCGTGTGAGGGGAGGCGAAGTCGGTGGCGGTACAGACTTACCCCGGGAGTTCTGGCTTCAGAGTCTGTACTCTCAATCTGCTTGTTATACTGAGGGGTTACGCCGTAATTTTCGTTAAGCCAGGCTTCCATATTTTTACTAACACGATTACATCAATGCTATCATTATCGGCTCCACGTGGTAAACTGTGATTTCTCTTTCTCGCAAATCTTTATTTTACCCATGGGGTCAAAATCCTGAGGAAAAAATATTTTAAACTTAGAATTCCGTATTCAGCCAAACAATCAATTAAGTAGGAGGGTAGAAAAAAGATATATTTAGATGTAAAAGGTCCCCCAAATTTTACCTCCCTGTATGTACTCTTTCACAGGAAGCTACAGAGTGCCCCGCCAAGATAAAAAGTAAAAAGAAGGAAGGAGCGGGTCCAGGAACAGGAGAGGAGTGACATGACCTTGTGGGTAACGAAGAAAGGGGGTCGGGAACTGGATTCTCGTTGACCTTCTAGCTGTGTGGTCAACTCTTCTGTACCTCAGTTTCCTCATCCGAAAAACGAGGATACAGTGAAAGGTTATCGGGATGAGTAAATGAGACACTATGTGCGAGGGCTCACGTTAGGGTTCTTATTAAACTTGTGGCTCGAACATAAGCATTGACTGCTTCCTTCTGAAACCCTAACAAAGTGACAGAAAGGAGGTTCTACCAAAAAGCATATTAACCCAGGAAGACAAAAGAGCAAGAGACAGTTTGTTCTAACAGTATTTGAACAAAAGTTTGGATACCAGAAAGCCGGAGTTTGGATAGCAACTGATTTAGCAGAGTCAAGGAGTCAAGGAATCAAGGAGAGAATTAAGTCGGTCAGTACACGGTAAGCACTGAGAACAGTCAAAGGCAGCGACACGATTCTGTACGCTTTTAGGCTGATAGAAAAAGAAAACACTTTGGAGATAATGAGATAAATCCACAATTTTCCTAAAAACAAATATTTACTGCAGCTGGCCTAGGAATGGTGGGGGAAGAAATGTGAATGTGTCTAACATTCCTAACGGAAAGCAAGTTTTGAATTACAGCAGTTTGGGGAGTTGGTAAAGGGGCCATCAATACAAATAGCCAAAGGGAATAAGTTGTCTATTAAAAACCACATGAAGATATGAAGATCTGCCAATGCTGGATGTGGGGGAGAATTTCAGGCAGGGCAGCCACCCTCCTCTGGAGGCCGGCACGGGAGGAAGCCTACACTGAGTCGGCCTGCGGCGTTCCTCGGTGAGTGAAGCAGGTTGCTCTCCGCGGCGCTGGCGGGGGGCGGGCACCAGAGGCTGCTGTCACCTGGCACAGAGGGCGGCCAACCGCACTGAGGGTTTCACTCGACAAGGAAGGGAGGCTCAAGTCAATGCTTCAAACGGACCGCCCGGCCCTGATAACGCCTTGCCCAGGGCTTGTGGTGCTTCACAAACACAAATTTGTCCTGCGTCCCACGTTGCTTCTGAGAAGAAACCATGCAGAGCCATCTTGTGGTGGAAAAAAAGACGCACAGGGTTCAGTCTAAAAACTTGATTGGCTTCTATACGATGCTACAGGTGTAAATACATCTGCATACGATTGTATCTTGATTCCTCCCAACCTCAGGCAGCACTTTAAAGTGGTCAGCAAATGTTGACAGCCATCTCCACTTGTCCCATGAACACATTTACCACAGGTAATTAACTTAACTACCTGATAAAAATGTAATTGGCGTGTTGTAATGCCAGCCATTGTCTGAGAAGAGTTTGACGGACGGTGACTTATGTAGTCTCCTTGGTTATCTTTATAGGCACATAATCAAATCCAAATTTGATCATTCGTTTGTGATTTGATTAAAGTAAACAGCCAAATTGGGGAATCATGATCCTGAAAGATTTATTGTTTGCTTCAATTACACGGTTTGGATTTTTGTACTGTTAGAAAGTAAGAGTTCGGTCAGATGGCCCTCGGCTGCTGCGGGGCCGTGCGGCCACATTCCCTGCGAGGCACGCCCCTTGCCCGTCAGAGACAGCCCAGGCCCGGAGCACCCGCTGGCACATGCGGAAGGACATGTGCGCCTCTCTCGTTAGCTTCGGCCACGTGAGCCTTTGCTCACATTGCAGACGGCAGCCACACAGGCTGCTGTCCGTGGGAGCACAGTGAGTGGACCCCACCCCCACCCTCAGGCACAAATGACAGACTTGAGCGGGGATTGCTAAGTACCTGCACCTGAGCACCTGCTAATCCGAGCACCAGCATCAACTGCATCTACAGGACTGTTCTAAGCAACCTGGACAGTGACGGAGAGCTTCCTCAAGTCGCCTCCGCTGTAGCTGGTGATACAAACTTCAGCCATCAAGTAAGCAAGTCACCTCCCACCTGAGCTCAGGGGGTACTCCTGTTCTGGGCTCCTATTACAAGAGACTTTTTAAAAAGTGTGATGACTGAGGGGGGTTTTCCCCACTACCCAGAGAATGGTCCGGAAGCACCACATGCTTCGCTCTGATTGGGGCCACTTCGCCGTCGCCTGCCCCACGCTGGGAGGGAGGAGATCCCTGGGCTGTGCTTAGGAAAGTCAAGTCTCAAGACCACAGCCTGGTTTGACGTCCCAGACACTAAGGAACGTCCCTAACCCAGACCAGGGGATAATCTACTACAGATGGCTTTGGCCACACTTTTGAAGTCAGCTAAGACAGAATTCAGTTAGATTTTTAAAACAAGGAGTTTTCCCCATGTCCTTAGGGCAACCTAGAATGTTTCCTGCTCCTCCACACTCGCCCAGCCCCACCACCCCTCACCCCCACCCCCATCCGTGCCAATCTGACCTTTGCCCGGCAGACACAAAGGCGCCTGCCCAGCCTCAGCCCTTGGCCCACAAGGGCCTTGAGCCCGCTGACTTCCTGCCACAGCGTGCTGGCCTTGCCCATGGTTCAGCTCCCTGTCTCTGCTGGTCCTACCCTGTCATCTCATTGCTCCACATGTGCCACGTAAACCCACGTCTCCCCAGGGAGGTGGTAAGTGCCACAGAGGCAATGGGGAAAAGTATAAAACAGGATTCATTTGTTTGTTTAACAAATACTGAGTGCCTGCTCTGGGCCAGACACTGCTCCAAGCCCTGGGAAGACAGCAATGAACAAAACAGACCAAAGCCCTGTTCTCATGGAGTTTCTATTCCAGTGTAAGGCAGACTGTGAACAAAGAGTATATCACATTCCAGATGGAGAATGTGAAGCATAGTCCAAGGTCACCCAGGACTCCGGGGGCCAGAGATGGGAATAAAAGCAGAGTCTTCAGTGATGAAAGTCAGTCTGACTGCCCAGCTTCCACATTTACTGTGCACCATGGCACGCCGATGTGTCTGTGTTACGTAGCATGTTTGCAGACGGGTGTCAGGCTCTGCGAACCTGTGCAGCTCCCAACACCTTAGGTGCTCCAGTTTCTACTTCAGAGATTCTCACAAAATATGCAACATTTGTCCCACAGAGGGACTTGATTAAGAGCGGGTCTCGGTCATGACAAGGCTGTTTCCGGCTGCCTGATAACGCCTTGTAATGCTCGCCTCCACACACCAGCCTGGAGGCAGGAGGAAGTCAAGGAGGCTGTCTATGCTGCCGATTTCAGATTACCCTCAGCAAACACAGCCCACTCTATAGAACAAACAGGATTACCCAGTTACCTTATGGGCGAGAGAGAAGGAACTTTACCCATCATTAATGTTTTACTACCTTTCTCAAAAAGGGTAACCTTTAACCCCAAAATCAACTCTAAACCAAAGCTGAGGAGGTCCGGCTGCTGGGGCAGTTCCGGGTGCCAGTCTGTCACCGGGCCAATGCTCTTTCGATCAGGAGAAAAAATAAACAGAAAGATAAGCTCTTTAAAATGCACATGAAGCAGACCCAGGACTTCCCAAGCAGAGATAACTAGCCGCTGGGCCTCGTTTGGGTGATGGAGGGCTGTCTGCCCAAGTCCCCTCCGTCCTGGGACGGAGATGCGCCTCTGAAGGGACCAAGAGCAAGGGAAGCCCTTCCAAGGCCTGGAGAAAGTGCAGCCTCTGCTAACTGCAGAAATGCTGTGATCGACTTGGCCCCTGCACCACTGACTGATCACCCGAAGGAATTGTGCTTCCACAAAGATGCCACACTTACTATCCTAACTACCAGCAAGGACTTCATTTAGCACAAGGACTCTAGAGTCTGAGTCAAATTCGGTGCAGAGAGCATTTATGCGTGAAACATTAGGGACACCACAGAATTCCCGAGAATCTGTGATATGGGGGCTCACCTGGACGCACAGCCCACCTGTGCTGAACAGGTCCTTCCTTCCATTCTAAAAGTGACAGGCGGTTCTAGACATTTTCGTCTTTATAGATAGCTAATGCCTAATCATTTGTGACTTAAGAAGCGAGTCCTTAGGAGTTGGTACCATTTAATATCTATGAGCTAAAATTAGCACAGGACTAGAATATCCTAAAGGTTCCGCTTCAGTTCCAGACGCCTGACTGCCGAGCAAGGCTTGGCTCGTGCAGATTAGGGAGGAACGCTTGCCATCAGTGCTGTCCTGAGTTGGTCACGCTTTCCACAATCGCTGCCTTTTTTACTTTTAAATTGTAACTTACTGTTGGTTTAGCTTCTTTCCTGTCAGTTCAGTATGCTGTAAGTTGTCGGATCAGCCCTGCAGTGAATAGTTGCTGTATTCCAGCATGTGCCTGCACTTTCCCAGTAACTATGGGTTAACACAAAAATGCACTTAGGTTCAAAGATGTACCACCACACCCCTACTGCTAAATTTAAAATGTGCTTAATTCTGCTGAATGTATTTGAGGAACTCTTTTTCTATGCCACATGAAAACTAACTAAGGTAGGTAGGCCAGGAGGTTTTTAGCTTGTCCAGGTGGACTGCTGTTGAGAAAGTTTTACAAGCCCCTGTCCTAGGAGTCTGCAATTACACCGCACGGGTGTGTGCAGTGGTGTGTTAGTAGATATTAACAACCAGCTCCGGGATAACTGTGTGTGTGTGTGCAATGTGTTTATATATAGGTTCATTATAAATTTACTGATGGAGAAGAGGTGTGACACACAGTTGACAAATAAAAAAATATAGCATTCATGATTGTAAATTCCATAATTCCATATAGCCAATCGATACTCACAGAATGCTTGCAGTCAACTTTTGTTGAATTAGTGTATGCGTAGCCAAACTATTGTTGCAACTGATAAACAAGGGTAGTTCCTACATAAATGTTTTAATTGATATTTTTGTTTGAGAGTAAGACAAAAGTAAAACAACGAAGACTATGTCCAAACTTCAGTTATTTATTAATGATATGTGTGAATTCTTTGCTCAATCAGATAACATTTTTAAACACTGGCAGAATACATTTTCAGTTTTTCAACTATTTACAATTTAACTGCTATCCACACACACTTAAGTTTAATATACATTATTAACATTTTCCCCATCACTTTCTTAGATCTATATAATCAACAAAACAATAAGCTAAGCCTTGATTTGTAACATTTTGCTAATTTCTATGGTGCAAACACTGGTACCTACAAGGGCACAGTGGTCAGTTTCAATCTACTGACATGATGTCACTGAATGTGGGGTTGGAAAGAGGTGCCCAGTGATAACCCTTAAGCAGTATTCCCACCACATTGCTGCAATACCCAGATGACCTCAAGAGTAGAGATAATAGTAAAGTGCAGTAAAAAACAAATAGGAAGTGATCGGCTTTGAGTATTACCACCTTTGTTTTTTATGTAATTTCATTATTAATAATGGTTGCATTTAAGAACTGATTTGGAACATTCCTGAAGATTCTTGCAAACCTGAACCAGCCAGCCGGGCAGGCACACCACTGAGTTCAGGGCAGTGAAGGTAGCTGTGATTTAACAAAGGTCAGTAATGCTTTCAGACACAGTGGTTGTGTTTCCCATTCCAGCTTCCCTCAGTTTATAATTTGGCCAGCATCTAAGCCTGGGCTCAGCCCTGTCAGTGTCAGCCCCCACCCTTTGTCACAGTCCTGGGCCCTGTGCCCGCCCGCACACACCCCCAACCCCCGGGATGGAGCCGGTGGCTGCACGGCCCTTCTGCAGGGAGACGGGCCAAGGCAGGTCTCCGCTTGTGGCCCCGCAGGAAGCACAGCCCCACCATAAAGAGGAAGTGCTAGGAGCAGTTTAAGAATTAGGAGGAGAGTGCCAGTCAGTGACTAAAAGCCTAGTGCAGCCATAAAAATCTGCCTGGGGTTACATCTTGAGAAACAAGGTGTTGGCTTTTAAAGTGTTTAATTTTCTGTCCCTTAAAAACTGAACCAAAAACTTTAATTACAGGCAGATCATAAAACTCAAATTCCAGTATCAAAGAGCACATCCAAGGATAGGTATGTATGATTTATACATCTTGTAATGCTTTATTTATTAAATGACTAAATATGGTCCCAGTTACTCAGCGTAACTGCATTAATTCTTTGATTGGTGGGTGGAATTTTTAAGTTTCGTTTTTCTTAGTATCTAATTCTTAATGACAATACGTGTCTTTCTAAAAGGGTCTATTTATTTAAAAATATAACAAGACAGAAACACTTTCCCCATCTCCCACTCCCATTTTGTCACTGAAATGAGCTGGGATTCTGCAGGTAAGTGACTGCTGTCTCCTTGCTACATGCCCCCCCACCCCACCCCCAGCCGGGACCATTCCCCACCTGTCTGGCCTGGCGCCCCACTGAGCGCCATTCTGGTAAGGAGGCAACATAGAGTTTGTAACCCTTCTCGGAAGAACCCTCACCTGTGATCTCTTGGGATAAACAGTTTAAAAAACAAGCAAGCAAATTATCGATTTGCAAGCCCTTCTGCAGTTTTAAATACTAACTCTTTGAAAGATACTACAGGAAAATATATTTAAATCAATACCTTCTGTTTGTGGTAGAGATGTAGTAATAGGTTGAACAAGAAAAAAAAAAAAAGATCAATTCTTCTTGATCTAAAAAGCCTGGAAAAAGTAGGCAGTCTCGCAAGCTTCCTTTCTTTTAGTCAGGGGAGATGGCAATCTTGAGCTATGCTGATCTAGTTTCCAAGACGGCCCTGGAGAGAAAAGAATGCAGGTGGCACTGGCTGAAACAGAACCGCCACCTACGGTTTGAACAACTTTAACATAATAGCATTTATGTACATTCAAATAGACTCCTTTCCTTGTGCCCAGATGGCATATTGACATAACTGCTTTCATGAAAAGGTCTTTGGACCACAAATGCGTTTTAGTTTTTGAAGAAGGAAGCATTTCTTGTTGGGCTAAATTGATGAGGTTTAAATGTCCCCTTTTTTCTAGTAAACCTACCTCTCACCCATCTCACAGTGGTAAGGACCAGGGTGTGATGGGCTTAGCGTGCCTGGCATAGTGGTCCGCCCCGGGGCCCTAGGGGCTCACCGAGTCACCGCATCCCCCTGGGCCTCCATCTGCATGTCGGCTTTATTGGTACCCTAACCATCAGTCGCTTCCCTCCTGTTCCCCAGGAGGCCGTAAGCCCAGTAAGACAACGTTTGTGAGCCCGCTATACCTTAAACGCGTCACAGTTTCAGTCCTGCCTCCGATTTCCCCCAGCCCCAGCCCAGGTGGGGTGAGGCTCCAGCTGGCCAAGAGTACGAAGCGGGCTATTTAAACCAAAGACTCTTCTATGAACTTACACAGGTATCTGGTGTTGGACCATGGTCAGTATATTTGTCTTTAAACATTGGAAGTCCAGGTTTTCCTCTGAGGCTGATGGCTAAGAAGGAGGAAGGGTGAGGCTGGGCCTCCTCCTGGGACGTGGAACTGAGTAAAACCGCCATCAGCCGCACCTTGGGGAATCTAGCTACGGAGCCCGCAACGCCGTTTATTCCACAAGAAGCTGTTGCCCGAGTGATTCTCAATCCAAAGTACATGCCCCAAATGGTTGTAGCCAAATGACTAAAACAGTGGAAACAAAATTCAAATTAACTTATGAAGAAACAATTATGTATTTCAGCATCGACAGCCTAAATCAATAAAAGCACAGGAAAAAGCCTTAATAGGAAATGGAAATCTCTGTGACTTTTGTCCAATCCGGAGATTTGGGAGACGTTCGATGCGGACTGAGAACTGACAGCATTTCCTAGGACATTACTAATGGGAGTAGCTGAACAGGATTATGATTCAGTGGTCACGTAGCTCCTCACTGTTTTCAAAGACAAATAATATCCAGACAATGAGGACCAACATATAGCAAAACTGGAATTAAAATAAATATGTAATAAACATTTTTATGCTGATGGTTACACAAACTATCTTAAATCTTTGGATCGGTATGGTAAAATACCTCTACATCTTTCTCAGCCAGATCACTGATATGCGGGCATGTATCATACTTTGTGTTTTTAAGATACAATGTCAGATATTTAAACTTTATTTAAAAACTATAAGAAACTGTGTTATTCCCAATACATAGATAAATACGTTAGAAATGATAAGCCAGGTCGCTAGGTTCCCAGTTCACTGTACTGCCCACCTTGCAGATGCTGCACAAGCTCTCTCCTGAGACCCTTCGCAGGTAGGCAGGGGCCTAAAAGAAACGAGGTCCTTCCCAACCACCCTCTACCCCGTCCCTCCCTTTGTCTGCTGCCCTGGGGGTCTAAGGCCAGGGAGTTTATGAGATGTTATGTGAGGCAGCTATTCGGTTTGCCTAACTCCTTGGTAAGGGAAACCACAAAACATGTGTTTTTGCAGACGATGACTCTGATAAGTGTAGGTGAGATGAAGAAAAATGTGATTGCTCTAATGATTGAAAATTATTTGAAAACAATTGTGTATACATACACACATGATAAAGAGTGCAGAGGAGGAACAGCATGAGAAGACAGGAGGGAACAGGGAGGAAGAAACGCTCCTTAAAGAGGGGAAGAGCAAGAGAGAGGGTTAGGAAATAAACAATGTTTACTGGTCTCCAGACATTTAATGACTATAATTCTGATAACACCTGTTTCAACGAATATATTTATTCTTGCCGATTCTTTATTCTTTAACTTTTTATTGTTAAAAATTGTGGTAAAATACAAGTAATATAAAATGTATCATCCTAAGTATTTTTAGGTGCATAGCTCAGTGGCAATAAGTATATTCAGATTGTCACGCAACCATCACCACCATCTGTCTCCAGAACTCTTTTTATCTTGCAAAACTGAAACTCCGTATCTGTTAAACAACCACTCCCCATTCCCACCTCCCTTGGGCCCTGGAAACCACGATTCTACTGTCTGTCTCTGTGGAGTTGACCACTCTAGGTACCTTATGTAAGTGGAATCACACAATATTTGTACTTTTGAGGCTGGCTTATTTCACGCAGCACCACGTCCTCAAGGGTCATCCATGCTGTACTCTTTGTCAAAATTCTCTAAAGGCTGAATCATATTTTGTTGTATATAGACCACATTTTTAAATGCATTCCTCTGTCAGTGGACACTTGCCATGCTTCCACTTCTCGGCCATTGTGAATAATCCTGCTGTGAACACGGTGTACGTATGTATATGTGCACAAGTCCTTGTTTTCAATTCTGTTGGCATATATACCCAGAAGTAGAATTTCTAGATTATATGGCAATTCTATTTTTTAATTGTGGTTTCAAAAAATCATAAAATTTATCATCTTAATTTCCAGGTGTCCAGGGTGTAGTGTTAACCTACTCTTAATTTTTGAGGGACCACCATGCTGTTTCCCGTAGTCCGTAATACAGCCTTGTATTCCTCAGCAGCAAATGAGATAAAGAAGTTCGTATACTTGTGTAAGCTCATAGAAGAGTCTTTGGTTTAAATTTGATAAATGTCAACTAAATAACAGCAGCAAGGATAAAAATAGTAATAATGATGCAATTTGGGGACAATTCATGGGGGACTTTCTGTTGTGGGACATAAATCTGAAGAGCGAGCACTCTCTTTGCCTCCACCGCCTTTACAATCCTCCTGGAGACACAGAGACATGGGTCCCCAACTCATAATTTAAGCCGGAGAAGTCGGGGTACGTGCTGGAACTAGGGCACGGGTGGGCAGGAGCCCATCAGGGGCGTCTCCTCCCAACTCCGGGGGCAGTAACATCACAGTAGTGGCTTAAAGTCAGCCAGGGGGAGTGTTTACACCGCAGGAATCACAAACAGGACAAACCAAGGCTCAATTTTCCTCCCAAATTGCTGGTTGTTAAGCATTTACCAGCATACTAGCGAGCACACCTCATCAAAGACGTTCACAGACAGGCGATAACCGACCTGGAAGGAAGGTAAGTAGAAGAATATCTGTGCTTAGGAAGCATCTGCTCATGGACCCTGCTCTCTCTTCACACTTTTTTTATCCATCATGGATTTGTCTCTCAGCTCCAGGCCCTGAAAGGGAAATGACAGTGGGGGCAGATCTGTGGAGCCCCCAGGACTCTTCCACACATCCCGCTGACATCAGGCTGGTAGTCCCCGTGTGCCGGGGGTCTAACCAAGTGGGGGAAACTCACAGACCGTCTTTAAAGTGAGAGTAGGACAGCAAAATATTGCTAAAAACGCAGTGTTTCAGGTAGGAAATCTCCCTACCCTGGACATTTTTCCATCCAACTTAACCTAACGTATCAAAATCACTAAAATCAAACTTGGTCTTTAAAAATCATCAGATTTATTGATTTGCATTAAAAGAAAAGGAGTGGAGGTCCACATTCTCCATCAATTTCATTTTCTTCTTGCTGCAATTACATAAATTGCCTTTAAAACAATTATTGAACCATTAAATGTTTATGAAAGACATTTGTTGTTCAAATAAGACACTGTTGCTTTTCGTCTGTCCTTACACAGTCTTAAATCAGTTATATCCATAAAATGGGAAGGGCATGTAGGCTTATCATATGTCCTCTGATAGAGGATTTCTAGCCAGTTGGAGCATCCGGTGAGATTGCTAAAGCGTTCTCAGTAACTACCTATATTTGACTTTGGCACCTTTTTAAAAGTCAAAAGAGACATTTGCGAGGAGCCATAAAAAGTCATTACATATGCAGAACAATTGAAGCCCCTCAGCATCTGGGGAAGGAAACACATCTGTCTTGTCTATTTCTTCTCTAAGTGTCTCCCTGAATCAACTTTTATGGGGGTGGGGGAGGGAGGAGGGTGTCGTAAATATCCCATTCTATTGGGACCCAAGAGTTAACAATACCCCTGTGACTATAAACACATTCAGGAAAGAGGTGCACTCAAGTAAGCAGAGATCTTTGTGACAGTGGCCTCGGTGTGGGCCACAGGCCAGCTAATCACATTACCATGAGCGCCAAGAGGTGGCCTGCAGACAGTGAAATAAAGAGGAGGGGAAAAGCAAGACTAATCTCATTAAAAGGAAAGCTAAGATAAACGCTGCTTTTACTCAGCTGCTTAAAACGCCCAGCTTTCCCAGGACTGGGTCACCTGTGCAACCTCGCGGCTCGGGCCGGTTCGGGAGTATTGTTCTGGGTTGCCGAGCGCCAGGGCCTGGTGAGCAGCCCAGGCCTCGTCTTCAGAGAATTCTTTCAAAGAAAACAAACGTCACCTCTCCGCCCCCAAACACACCTTCTGGAGACAGTTTTCCCTCATTATCTTATTTTTTGTTTATGATTTCCTAAATTGTCTAAAAGCACTAAGTCTTCCAAAGACCTGAACAAAATGTCGAGTTTTTTATGTGACTTTGAGGAAAGGAGAACTTAAACGAAATCTGAGGAAACACACTAGATCAGTGGTTCTCAAAGTGTGGCCCATGGATCCCCTGGGGGGCCAGAGATACTTTCAGGGGCCCATCTAGGTCCACCCTTTTCCAACTGCACATCTGTGTGAGGTGGGCTTTCTTACATGCCTCAACTCAACCAACAGCTCACGACAGACTGGAGCAGACATGAGAACTAAGCTGTGATAGAGACTGGCAAACTAGAAAGCAAGACGTTATAGATTTGCAAAGATGGGAAGCAATGCTACTCTTCTCACTAAATGTTTTGTTGTTTCCAAAAGTAGTTTTACTTTTGATCAAAAATGCTATTATGTTAATGTGTCAAGGATTTATTACTGTTATTTTTAAGTGAATTAATAAAATATTTTTTTAATTCTTCAGGTTTTGTTTCTAATATGGAAACAATGGGTAGGTATAACCGACCCATCAAAAGCTCTTCAGGATCCTCAAAAACTTTCAGGAATGTAAAGAGATCCTGAGACAAAAAGTTTCAGAACTGTTTCACTAGAAAGACAGAAAAATATTCAGCTGTAACATCACTCATTGCTCTGGTAAACCTTAACTTTGAAGACCATGGACTGACAAACCTTTGGACAACTGGGATTTTCCTCAAACTGCTCTAAGGCCAAAGCCTTAATTAGACTCTGAGCAAAGACATATGATAAACAAAGAATGAAGAACTGTAGAAATTCAGCTAAACCAGCAAGAGGGCAGAGAGGTCATCTAAGCCACGCGGGTTCTGTGTGTCGGGTTAGTTCCTTTTTATTGCTGAGCAGCACTCCATGGCATGGACGTACAATAGTTAAAATGTTCACTTATTGAAAGACATCTAAGTTGCTTACAAACTTTGGTTAATACAAAGAAGTGTCTATGTACAGGTTTTTGCAGGAACCTAAGTCTTCATTGATTTAGGATAATTATCCAGGGGTGCAATTGCTGGGTCATTTGGTAATTTCATGTGTCTGCTTTTTTTTTTTTAAAGAAACTGCCAGCCTGTTTCCAGGTGGTGTTACCATTTTACATTCCCACCAGCAAGGTCTGAGTGGTGCAGTTTCTCTGCAACCTCATCAGCATTTGGTGTTGCCCCTGTTTTTGTTTTGTTTTGTTTTGTTTTTTAGCCATTCTGATGAGTGTGTAGTAGGATCTCATTGTGGTTTAATTCACGTTTTCCTAACAGATAATGATGTTGAACATCTCTTCATGCACTTATTTTCCATCTGTAAATCTTCCTTAGTAGATTGTCTTTGGCTCATATTTTATTTCGATTGTTTGGTTTTTTTAACCATTGAGTTGTAGGGTTATTTTTACCATGTATTCTAGGTAGTAGCCTCTAGATACGTGATTTGTAAATATTTTCTCCTGGTCTGTAAAGCTTGCCTTTTTATCCTTTGTAACAGAGTCTTACACCGAGCGAGTTTTTAAATTTTGAAGTGAAATTTATCAATTTTCCCTTTTACGGATCATGCTTTTGGTGTCAAGTCTAAGAACTTTTTGCATAGCCCTAGATCCTGAAGATTTTCACCCATTTTTTTCTTAACGTTTTATAGTCTTACATTTTACATTTAAATCCATTATCCGTTTGAAGTTAACTTTTGTATGAAGTGTGAGAATCAGGTCTGTTTGTTTGTTTTCCTATCAATGTCCATTTATTCCAGCCTCGTTTTTTGAAAAGGCCATCTTTCCTCCATTGAATTGTTTTCACACCTGCGCCAAAATATAGTTCTGTGTAGGTCTGTTGCTGGGTTCTCTATGCTGTTTCATTGATCTAGGTGCCTGGCCTTCCACCAATACCACACTCCTGTAATTACTATAGCTATATAATAAGTGTTGAAAGCAAGAAGACTAAAATGGATTATGCTTTGAATATTTACTTAAGCTGAGTGCTTAGCCTTTATTTACAATAAATATATTAGGTAAAGCATGCACGTTTTCTTAACATGTTATCCATTACCCCAGTTTACGTTTTCTATTGAAATGTACACTCTTCCCCAGGTTCTGACATTCACTTTGTGCGGGCAACTTTGCTCTGTGAAATGGGGAGAACCATCCATCCTTCAGAGTTCGCTCGCGCTTTCCAGGAGGCGCCACCAGTGAGACTGCACGAAATCACACGCAAAAGCAGCCAGCACAGTACCAGGCCCGTGATAAAGTTTCCATGCTCCCATCCTCACTTCTCTTCGCTCAGGGTGGCTGTTATTCACGCTGATAACATGGGAACTGTCCACTGTATTTCTCTAGCTTGCTCTTGTACCATGAGAAGTAATACATAGCTCTTTTGTAACAATCCGTAATGCAGGGACTACATTAATCAAAGTTATAATCTAAAAATGCATTCTATACTGAGTTCCTGACTGGCCGAGAGTTGTGGTTATCTGAAGCCTACAGCAGGACAAACCCATGAGGGCCTCCAGGGGCTGCGCTTGCAATAGTAGTGAAGTCGCTTTCCCTTGTTACTCAAAACGGTCCCCTCTGGCCCTACACACACATATTCAAGTGTAAAAGGAGTTGTAGTCTGCGGGCAAAAAAAGAGAAAGCAATATATTTCAAGTTTGTGTCTTTTAAAACCATCTCAATCTCTCCCCGTGCACTACTATTTTCTCCATTTTATGTTTTCCCTTTACTAATCATACTTTAACCTGGACTCACAGATGTGGTTCCAAACTGTTAATTCAGCAAAAAGCCTGCCCTTGAGACGTTTAGATGTTTTATTCTGTTATATCGCTCTAGTTTCTCTAATGTCCTTCATGTAAATATGAGTTACGTGACTCAGAAGTTTAAGGGCTTTACAATCATGTCGACATGACTGTTTTTACAAGTCATAGATTTTATTTATAGACAATACAAGGGAAATTATATTTCCCATAAAATTTTAAAAGCACTTTAAGTAACTTCCTATTTTAACATTTTAAATTGAGAAATGTAAAACAAATCCAGGAAAGTGAAGATAAATAAATGTTCAGTTTAATAAATAACTTTACATTGTTTACCTGTGTACTGACTGACTAGGCTGATAAATGGAACATTTCCAGAACCCAAGGTGTATCTATGTGTCCCTTCTCATTTAATTCCCACCTGCTCCCAGATAACCACTATCCTGCCTTCTGTGATGACCCAACTCTCTATAGTCGATGGTCAAGTTTAACATACTGGTAGTTTTCAGTGTTCCTGTTATTGTTTCAGCTTAACATCTGTGTATGTATCCTTGAGCAACATAGTTGATAAATAATATGTGTGTATTCTTGTTTCTCTTGCTTTCTCCACCACAGTGCTTTGGCAATACTCATCCATGCCACTGAGTGCAGCGGTGGCGTACTCGCCCTCGCTGCTGCGAGGTTCTTCAGTGCATCAGTACTCGGCTGCACGTTTATCCTTTCAGCTGCTGTCGAACGTTTGTTTTATTGCCAGTATTTGACTTGTGAACAGCCTTAGCACATTCTTTTGCACTTGTGTCCAGCTGGACACGTGCACACATTTCTCTGAAGGATATTTTAGGAGCTGGGTTTCTGGGTCAAAGCATCTGTGTGTTTTTTCAAAGTAGTTATATCTATTCATGTTTAACAGGTAATATATACAGCCAGTGTTGCATTTTAAAGGAACTAAGGATATATATTTATTTCCCTTCTTCTTCACCTTAACCCCTTGAATTTTGAAGTGCTACTTCTTGGTGATCAAAGAGCTCAGTTGCCCACTCTTCAGACTATGCAAGTAACAGGGAGTATCAAATTGCAGGGTTGAGTGCTGGTTTTAAACTAGAACAAAATTCACCTTACCAAGTGCTAAGGTGTGGGAAGGGTAAATTAAGGGGCCTATGGTCTGCAATCTATAATGGTTCTTTTCTTATTTCCAGGCCATTTAATTTATGTTTTTATTTTTCAATTACAGTTGACATTTTTGACATTTAATATTATTCATGTTTGTTTCAGGTACTATAATGGTTCTTTAGTTCTAAAAAGGATCACCATTAAAGTGACATTTGTGACATCTTACTTATTTTGTCCTTTTGAAACACTTAAGAATTTCAAGGCCCACCCGAAGCAAACTCTGAGCGACACGCCAGGCTAACAGTCGCACACTACAACATTTCAACCCGACTTTCCAGGGACTCGCCCGGCATGTGAATCGGGCACACCTCTGTCGGACCTCTAAGTCCCAGAAAAGAATGTACTGCAGTGACGGGTAAATGTTTAATGGAGAAAATGCTAGGCAAGTGCACCTGGCCCTGGGCCCAGTCAGCGCCCTGTGACCACTGCTTTTCCCGCCTCCGATTCCGGCAGCACCCACCTCTGATTGATTTCCTTATGTGAGGCTCCCGGCCTTAGCTACGCCTGAATTTTTAAAAAGTCCTGTATTGTTCCACATTTCTAAAACCTTTAGAACTTGAAAGCCCTTTCCTTTTTTAAAACATTTTTATTATGGGGAATTTTAAACATATATGAAAGTAAATACAGCAGCAAACTGAGGCCCAAGTCCCCATCATCCAGCTTCAATAATGATCGGTGATGGCCACCTCGTTTCACCTGTATCTCCTCCCACCACCAGGGCAACTCGGAAGCAAATATAAGTTATGATTTAGTCTCTGGCACTTCACTATATATCAGGATTACTTGGAAATAAATACCAATTATGATTTAAACTGTGATCATTTTACTACATAGCTCTAAAGGATAGGGACTTTAAAAAGAACCCTTAATACCATTATCAAACATACACAAGTTGAGATTCATTTCTTAATTTCATCAAAGACATAGTATGGGAATTTTCTTGGGTTTCATACAACTATAGATAGATAGATGGATAGACAGATAGAAATAGATATATACATAGTTTTGTTTTGTTTGAATGAGGATCTAAACAAGATTTATGAGTGGTAATTCTATAAATCTGCCTTAAAACTTAAAAAATATGACTTGTACGGAGGCAAGGGAAACTAGGAAAACCCTGGGAAAAAGCAACAATGGGGAAGGAAAAGTTAGCCTCGCCGCTCATTAGAGTAGATTATAAAGCGTCTGTAATGAAAACAGTGTGACTTTGGCCCAAGAGTAGACAGGCGACCAATGGAGCAGAAAAGGAAATACAGAAATTGGCCCAACTGCACATGAGAATTCGGCCTACTGAAAAGGGGACGGCTCAAATCTGTAAACCAGAAACGAGGGGAGGGCTCTATGTCTTAAAACCAGAAGAAAGAAGAGACTGATAAATTTTCTTATATAAAACAACAACACCACAATATTTTTTTACATGGCATAAGGCTCTATTATAAAGTCAAAAGACAAAAGACCAATTAGCAAAGACATTTGACCTCCTATCACGGATAGTTTTAAAGATCAGCGAACCTCTAGAAAAATGGATGAGAAATTAGAACATGGTTCACAAGAACAGAACAGCAGGTGGCTCTCAATGACACAAGAAGACCTTCAACCGCACTCGTATGGAGAGGAACCCAAAGTCAAATGATGCTGAGGTGGCTTCTCTGCCAGCTGGTTAGCAGATGTGCAGTGGTTTGAGCACACACAGCGTTAGCAAGGCTGGGAGTAAACAAGCCCCTCCCACATTTCTGGTGGTGGTGGGGCGGGGCGGGGGGGAATCAGGCGATGTCTAGAGAAATCATGTGTGTATTTGCCCTTTGACCCAGCAATTTCCCTTCCACACAGGGAACACTTATCCCAAAAATGAAACTGGCCAAAATATGGAAAAATATAGGCACTATTCATAGTAGCAAAAATCGGAAGATGACCCAAATGTCCAGAATAGGAAACTGGTCAGATAACCTATGGCGCTTTTAAGCAATGCAGCTGTGCAAATGAGTGAGAGAGATCTCTATATCTGCAGTGCGAGGACCCCAGGGTGTACCATTAATACAAAAAACAAGGTAAAGAAAACGTGTTTATTATACATCACTATCTAAGGAAAGAAGGTACACATTTGTAAAGAATGAATTTATGATATTTAAATTATATCTCGATACAGCTGTTATAAATATATATAAGCATTTAAAATTAAAAGAATAAGCCATAGTTTTTTACTGGCTTACTAATGGGGGAGGAAATGGACGGGATATAGGATTTATTTTGGAGTCAGTAAATATTTTATATAGTTTGAAAGAACAAAATTAAATCAAAAAGCAATTCCTAAAAACTGAAATGAAAAGGAAACATATGGACCAAAGTGTGCACCGCACAGACAGGAGCCGTGCAAACGACTTCAGAGCACTGTAACCTGTGTGTTCTCAGCGGGCACACCCGAAGGACGAAAGGAACTGAAAACGAAACCTTAAAGACCTTTTAGTAATCACGTTGGCACTGGCATTCTGAGGCTGGTGTTTGTGTACCATGGGGCAAATCGAAGGAGATCTTACACTGGTGTCTTTGAGAACTTTTCACGTGGTTTAAAGGAGATTCACGGTAAGAATGATGAAGTTAAGTAAAATTCCTATAATCCTGGCTTTAAAAGGAAGGATCAGATAGTTGATTTAATCTTCAATCAAGAGTACATGTTTTTTAGCTCTGTCCATGGAAAAGACCTGGAAAACATGGCCTACGAGGTGGTAATTACACTCTCAGCTCTCAGACTGTGATCACTACATGGCATTTCCTGCTAAAAGCAATCGGGAACCCTTGGAGAAATGGCCCGTTGCAGGCTTGGGTTGGAAATGTATCCTAATTTCTCATACCAGGAAGTGAGGAAGCTCAAAGTCTGCTGAGCTGGCATCAAAGGACTGGGAACCAAGGCTGAAGAGGTTCTTGTTGACCAAAGATAGGACAATGTAAACATTTATAATAAGTATGAAAAGTGCAGTGGATTGAAATTGGTCAAATTTGTTTAAGTCCACAGGGTCACAGTGATACAAAAAACCCACCCAAACAGTAACAGCTCATTTGCTTACCTTGGGGTGATGTGAAGGAACTAACTCTTTCATTCATTCGTGAACTTGTAAATCAAGGGGCAAAAACCTAGCATCTGTCCTCATTTCCCATGTGATCTGGACCTTAGAGTAACCAAAGAGTTAACTAGGGAGATCTTAATTTATAGTATTCCAGCTAATAGATAAAGAGGTATGATAACATTAGGATATCACTAATTTTGTAACACTGAATAAACAAATAAATCTAGACAATGACCATCAATGGTTAGTAAAGGGAGAAAACAGACATTATATACTTGCTAATGGAAATCCACACCACCTATAAAGCAGTTTTGCTCAAGCGCACACACTCGTAACCAAGCCCGTAGATCGGAAAACACAAGGGACAGAAGAACATGTTAAATGACACCACGGAAACGTCACCAGAAAAACTCAGCCTGCAGGGAACTCTAAAGGAGAAACAACTCAATTTCCGAGAGGTGAGGCCTACAAATTAAAAGATACTCAAGAGACATATCCCAGTGCAAGGACCTTACATGGATCCCAAATCAAACAGGCAAAATGTAAGAAAAACTGTACGATCACATAAACGTGAACATTAACTGGATATTTGAATGATGTTGAAGACACAATTGTTTATTTTTTAGGTGTGATTTATTGTGGTTATATCTTTTAGAGTAGACTCTTTATCATGTAGAGATACGTACAAAAATATTTACAAATGATAGCTACCTGGGATTTGCTTCAAAATAACCTGGGTTGGGGGCAGGCAGGGGTGTCAGAAAAGATGAACCAAGCTTGGCCTTGTGGAAGCTGGGGGATGGGCGGATGGGAGTTGTCATAACATTCTCTCTGTTTAAGAATATTCTAGTTTGTTCAGTGAAGACTCAGGCTGCCGTCCTACTCAAGACTCTCAATAACGCAAGCAAGGTAGACACAGTACTAGTTTCCTGGAAGGATCTTTAGACGGCGCAACAGGACTGTCTATGCGCTTCCCTTTGGGTAGGAAAGGCAACCTCTTGTCTGCTGAGTATGGTGGCGGGGGCCTAGCACAGGCCTAACCCCTGACCATGCTACAAATACGTATTGAATGAAGGAAGGACCAAGTACTACGAGGTGCAAGGGGACCGACTGAACATCCTCTGGTCAGAAGGTACAGATCCTAGATACACGAGTAACAGTCTTAGCTCAGCACTGAGATGTATTATTGCAGTACCAGAGCACATTACAGATGAGGCAAAGTAGGTCAAAACTGCTTTAAGGATAAAGAGATGCCAAAGAGATGCCAAAAACTCGGTTTCCTTTTTTGATCTACCAGAAACTGCCCTTTCTCCCTCTGCGGGGCCTCCCATCCCCCTCTCCCCTCCACCTGTCCTCTGTCCCCTTTCTCTCTCCCTCCTCCCTCTCCCCTTCTCTCTGCCAGTGGTGGGGGTTTTACTGTGACCCTTCCCGCTTTTCTTTCTTCCCACCAACCCCTGCAGCAGTGGGGGGCACCGTCCCCATACTCCTTCCCCTACCTTCCTTTATACCCTGGACCTATGCAAGGAGGGGCTGAGCAAAGTGTCCCTTATTTACAAATCTGAAGGTCTGTGTGGCCTCCGCTCTGTTCCTCTGCCTTTGCCTCACTGTGAATCCGTCTCTCCTTAGGATGTTTCACTGAGAGGCCAAAATGAGAAGAAAAGAGCTTTTCTCCTGTTCAGGAGTGACTTGATCAAGTCCAGCACACGGCCACACAGAAGCTGTAACATCTGCCGGGAAATTCGTCTTAGATGTAACAGGCTGTAGCTCTGTTTCCAAGGAACCCAAAGCACGCCCCCCTCCTTTTCTTTTTCCTTTTCTTCCGTTCTTTTTAAAATGCTGCTGGTGTTACCGCAACTGGGATGTACATGGAACAGTTTTCGAAGAAGTGAATTCAGAAAAGTCTCTCGATGTTCTTCGAGACTCAGACTGGAACTGTGCAGACTCAGAGGTAGCAGTGTAGCCTGAAGAGGTGTCACTGCAGCCTCCCAGGGCCACGCGCCTCTGTCCACACAAAGGGGAGGGTGACTAGGCCAGGCAGAGGGACAGGAGCCGGGAAATAACCCCAGTGCCCTCCCCCCACCCTGTCTGTCAGACCTTCACACTCTGGGGGGTGTAACCAGCAGAACTATAGTTCACTGTCACAGGATGAATCATGACCCCTCCCCCTCAAAATTAATGTTCAAGTCCTAACCCCCACACCTCAGAATGTGACTATATTTGGAGATAAGCTGTCTGAAGAGGTAATTAAGTTAAAATAAGGCTATTACGATGGACCCTACCTAATCTCATATGATGGGTGTTCTTAGAAGAAGAGGAAATAGGACGCAGGCATGAACAGAGAAAAGACCGCAAGAGACACAGGGAGACGGGCCTTAGAAGAGCAGAACTCGCCAACACCTGAGACTCAGATTCCATCCTTCAAGACTGTGAGAAAATGCAACTGTCATTTGAGCCCCCAGCCTGTGGTGCATTTCAGTGGCAGCCCGAGTTGATTGATTCAAAATATTGTTTCCAGAACAGGTTATTCGATTGCCCAGAGCATGGTGTCAGGGGACTGACTACAATGGAACATGAAGAAATTTAAGGAGTGATTAAAATGTTCTATATCTCTCCCTGGCTACATGGCTCAGCTGGTTGGAGTAGCGTCCTGCACACCAAAAACTGTGGGTTTGATTCCCGGTCAGGGCACGTGCCTAGGTTGCGGGTTTGGTCCCCAGGCAGGGCTTATACGGGAGGCCGCCAATCAATGTTTCTCTCTCACTTTGATGTTTCTCTCTGCTTCTCCCCATCTCCTTCCCTCCCTCTCTAAAGTCAACAAACATATCCTCAGACTTAGAAATTGGCATGAAACAAGCAAATGGCATGTCCTATAATCTAGGCCAACTTTTTAAAGTCTGTAAACTCTGAACATAGCCTCCAAGTCACCTGCCTTCCTCTGGTCACTCCCCACCACCTGCCTCCATAACTACACCTGTTACTAACCCACAGAGTACTGAGCGCTCATTGGCCTCACAATCAGCCTGCCTCTTAGACTGTCTTATGATGAGAAAGCGAAGGCCCAGGAGGCTCCCAAGAGCACTCAGCCAGGAAGTGGTTGTATTCAGATTAGAACCTGGCTAGCAGAGTTCACACTTCTGACCTTCTGCTGTTCCTATGGCCGCGTCCTGACTTCCCACCACCTCCCTCACCATGCCGAGGCTCTATGCCCAACTTCCCAATCTTGCATAGCTGTTCATCTCTCCCTGGTCCCAACATTCCTTTCGCAAAGCCAGTCTGCCTCTTTACTGCCCCTGCCACACACTACACCATGAGACTACCACCTCCAGCCCACTCTCCTCTCTGCCCATCAAAACCCCTCCTCCTGGAGGTGCCCTTGTGAATTCACTGACCTGCCACATCTCTCGTTCTCTGATTTTCTAGTGCTTGGCACATCTAATTTCTAATTCAGCACTCGATTCAGTCACTTTCCATGTTTGATCCCTGACGGTGTGTGTCTTGTGATGCTTACGGCACGCTGAATGGGTGGGCTGACGGCACTGGCTCAGAGGCCCCAGAGAAGCGACCACAAGGTGTCTGGGTTGCAGGAAAAGTCAAACAAAATGCCTTTGGAGATCATGTATTATTTTTAACATCCACATACATGCCACATTCTGATCCATAATATATTTGTGTTTGGTATAGTATGCGACAGAATAAAAAGAGAATCAAAACGTGATTTGAAAAGTCTTTGACTGAAATTTACTTGTCACTTGCCAGCTGGTTTCTGGGTCCCTGGCACGGCACCCCACCAAGCACATTCCCTGAGGAGTAGGAAGGACCATCTTCGGAGGCACACGTCCTGTGCAGAGTGCAGAGTATGCAACAGAAATGGGCCTTGACTCCTGGGCTGCCCCTCATCCACTGGGTCTTGGGGAGCATTTTCTGCAGGCTCCCGCTTTCCCAGGGGGTGCGAGGGACCACACCCATTACAACCATCCTAACCCGGGCCCATGTGAGCATCAATGGGAGGGTGGCTGCCTCCCAGGAAGTGCTCACTAAATATCGAATCCCTCCATTTCCCTCTTCCCCTCCGGAGCACATCTCTCAGGCCTAAGCACCATCAGGCCGACACCCTCAGAGGAGGCTCAATAAAAGAAATCACCTTGCAAAAGGTGGTAGAAAGTTAGGGTGAGGAGAGTCCTGTGGATCTTGAATCCCCTTTAGAAATCTGAAGTTCTCTTCCAGGCTGCTCACCCAGGGCCCACGGCCCCTCTGAGTTCCCAGCAGTGCCTCAATCCTCTGAGAAGCACCCGTGCGAACTCCTCCACAAGGAGAAATGTCATTGCTGCCCCGTAAAGAGCATGCTGGTTGTCTTGGCAGTCGACATGCAGGGTCGGGAAAGGAGCCACTGACCTGTCAAGAAGCGTGGTCTCTGCAAGAAGTTGGTGCGGCGGGAGCGAGGCGCCTCAAACGTGAGAAGCCCCATGCTCTCCCTCCTCTCTCTCTCGTTGTGTTTTCTGTGAACTGCTGGCCGGCTACTGTGATTATTGTCAGTTTGTTACTTGTTAATTAGAACTCAAGATTCCTTGAGAAAGGGGTCTTTCTTATTCATTTTTATGCATCTCCATGTCTGTGCCGTCTTGCAAATAGGTCACCCCTTAAATGTTTGTCAAGAGACCTTATTATTGAAATACTTTCTACTGAATTGACCACTAACGGTTTCTAAATTACTTTGGTTAATAGTCAATTGAAATACCTTGAAATGTGAGCTATTTCCTTTCTGTAGACTTTCTCCAGAAGTTTTACCTACCAGGAGCCCCACTTGAGCGAGGCAAAGGGGTCCTCTGCTGTACCCCTCCCTGCCTTCGTGGCTTTGGCATTAGCTCTTGTGTTTATTTGCCCTCGGTTAGGGACCATTTCATCTATTTGTCTGTCTCCATTGCCTGTCATGGCAGGCGCTGTATGAATGGACGGGCAGTCCTAAGCCAGCTCCATTGGGGGACTTGTGACAGTGAACTTGTGTATCACGGATGAAGGAATTGGAAATGTTTCAGAAACAAACCTGAAGGGCTCATCAATTGTGTCTGGCACTTTCATTACCATACTTTTTTATTTTTCAGGATTTGTGGGGAGCGACACTAGACCTCGCTTCCCTGGAAGGAGGGGAGGAGGAAGGCAGGGCGCCACCGTACCGGCGTTTCCCCTCGTCGTCTCCCTTCGTCGTCTCCAGCGATCTCACGAGACCTTAGGGGGAGGGGGATATTATTGTCCGCGTTTTACAAATGAGGAAATGGGGGCCCAGAGATGTT
Source organism: Mormoops blainvillei (assembly GCA_004026545.1). Taxonomy (NCBI): domain Eukaryota; kingdom Metazoa; phylum Chordata; class Mammalia; order Chiroptera; family Mormoopidae; genus Mormoops; species Mormoops blainvillei. The sequence goes on along the minus strand of PVJD01006002.1, from coordinate 53,475 downwards.
CCGTGATGTGTCCAATTACTAGGCTGAGGACATGGGCCCCCAGAAGCCTGGTTTCAAAGCCAAGCCTCCCCCCTACACTGTGTTTTCTCCTCTCACAAAGCACTGGGCTACCAGGACCAAGGGGGCTGATCCCCACGGATCTGCTTCTTTGAAGTTCTCCTGAGCGGGTCAGCTAACCTCCGGGCAGCTGACCTCCACCTGCTTCTCTTGATAGTAGCACCTCCCCTAGTAGGTCACTCTCCATCTGAGAGCCACCTGGTGCTGCTGGCTCCCTGTGTTCTTTTCACCAGAAACACCAGTGGCTCAGCCTCATGCTTGAGGGACAAAAACTCCTGCCACATAGTAGCAATGGGGTGGCCAGTGCTCTCAGCGAAAACTTCAAGGTAAGCACCACCAGGGAAGAAGCTGCCAGTGCCCTTTGGACCTTGCAGCTCAGGGAGGGGCGGTCTCGGGTCTCGCCCCCAGGGAGCTGAGCTTTGGAAGCAGAGCAGTTTGCATCAAGCACTGAAAAAGAGCTGGCGGCCCCTGCTTCTCATATTAGGAACCCAGACAGAAATGGTTACATATTAATTATAGTAGGCTCGCAGCGTGTGGAGTGCTTCCTAAAAGCCGGCCTAATGTGATTCCTACCAATACCATCAGTCAGACCTATTTGTTACTTTTAATCTTATTTCTTTTGTTTTGTTGTTGGCTGGAAGGGGACCCAGATCATCCATTAGCCCATTTTTCCAATACGCGGGAAACAGTCCTGAGGAGATGACCAGGTTTTAGAAAATACAGGCATTCTAAAGGCAGAACCGGCTTCTTCACTAACTTCCTTACCTGTTCTAGTAGAGAAAACATATTCGGGGGTTACGGAAAAATTTCATGTCTTTCTCTGGCTGGGCTGATCCAAGAACCGAGGGAAAGTCTGTGAGTGTCTGAAGAGAACTTTTCAGCTGGGCTTTTGCATTTGGAAGGGGAGGACCCAACTTCATTTTGACAGTTCAACAAATCTTGCCAGCTAAAGGGCCACAGCACATTGTATAAAGGCAAGAGGGACCCGAGGCATCTTCTAGGTGCCTCTGATAACTCATTTTCCTTATTAGCGTGAATGGGATCTTAGCATGGTTTTTTGCAAAAGAAAAAAAAAGTCCGGCAGCCTTTCCTTCTGAGCACAGACAACAAATTATTCCACATGAGGTCAGGTCCTGCCATTCTTCAAAAGTGTCACTTTACATGGATACATGTATTCTTAGGGACAAGGAATCTTTTTAAAAACCGGGGGGATGTATGCATCTACAGTTGCCATCGAAGGTCAGGGACTGTGTCCTGTACCTGGACAGCCCCTGTGCCGGTGGCCTGGCCTTCAGTACTTTGTTTGTTGAACGGTTGAGCGGAGGACCGACTATGAGATGTTTGTGTCCCACACTACGAAACAGGGCAGAGGACAGAACGTGGCCGGAGGCACGTGCAACGCTGCTCAGGGCCAAGGTCTGTGGGAGATGCCAGGCGCGAAAACCTCTGCCTCACCTTCCTCTCACCACCTTCGGCCCCTGCGATGCTTCCCTGAGGAATGTTTTTCCCTCAGGTGACACTTCCCTTCCTAGCCTTTCCAGGCTGATAAGTTTGGCCTAAGAGGCATTTCTTTGAGAAACACTGCCCCCAAACCCTCTTATTAGTGTAACCCCCCTCAAGTCCATTATAAAGGAATTTGCAGGGGAGTGGAAAAGCTGACTCTAAGATGTCCCGGCCTCCGGCCTCCGGAGATGAATCTCTAGATGTCACAAGATCTGGCACCCTGCCCTCTTCTCTCCCCTGGGTTGGAATGTGGGATTGTCCCTGGGCCACCTCAAGCAGAGGGGGCGGGGGCACACCTCCCCTCCCCCACCACAGCTCCTTCCCCTTCATCTGCGTTGAGTCTGTGATGTTTGGAAGAGCCCAGCACTAAGAGAGAGCCCCTTCTCTGAACACAGGCCAGACCGCCCAACCACAACTCCCCACTGATCCTGGCAAAGGAATCCCTGCCGCACCTCGGTCTCCCTTGCTGTAAACACTTTTATTTTTGCTTCAGTTTATGACCTCTCCTTCCAAAGGATCACAACTTGTTTAAACCCGCTCTAAACAAAGGGCTCCTGTGATTACAGACATGCTGCTGGTTTTATGGTGGTCTTCCTTTGTCTGATTTTCTCCCACTGTCTTCCTTCTTCCCCACCCCCACCACAGGTACCCAGCCTTCTAAGGGAAGCCTCTAGCCAGCTGCTGGGCAGGAGGGTGCGGGACTTCCGACCCTTCAGATCACTCACGTCTGCTTCTCCTCAGCTGCAGGCCGGCCACTCTGACAGGGGGCGGAGGAGAAGACGGCCAGACATCTGAATGTTCCCCAGGTCAGCTCTGGCACACCCCTCCTTCCCCAAAGTTGAGGCGGCCCTCTGGGGACACCCTCAGGGGGTTCAGCTGGCCCTCATCTCTGCCACCCTCCCTCAGAGAAATTAATTATAAAGACACCCCAGCCCTATCCTGTACTTTCAGCCATCCTGGCAAACCCCGCACTCCACCGGAGACCGTGGGGAAGACTGCTGCAGACACTAGGTCACGTTTCCCAAGCGGGGAGACTGAGTGAGTTGAAAACTGGCTCCAAGCTGGCATCCTTCTTGGCTGGTTGGCTGCATTCCCAGGTCTGTGCTAATTCCCTCTCCTGAGCCTCCTCTTTGGGGGCAGGAAAGGGCAGAAGTCCTGAGGGACCTGAGAACATGAAAACTGCCCATGGTATACCCAGGCTTTAGGAGTGTGAACTGTGCTACTGCGGGTGGTCTTAGCGGCTCTGCCAGACACTGTCCACTGTGTGGAGGTGACCATCCTCCTGGGTGGGGTCTCCACAGCCAGCTCCCTGAAGATGCAGACCGAAGGAAAGAGAACAACCCATGGAAAGGAAATGTGTAGGGTCCCACTGACTTCCCTTTCTTTCAGCCTGGGGAATCCTCTTTGACAAAAGGTATTTGTTCAAGAGATTCCAAAGAAAACCTTTGAAAGAAGGGTCTAGGGGCTCAGGGTGGGAGCATCTGGAGAGGAGGTTTCAGGCCTCCTATTTTTTGAAGAAGATTGCCTCCGATTCATGCCCTGGTCACACAAACACACACAAACAGCCTTTGCTCAACTTATGGTCCACGGAAACAGAAGAGGGACAGTCTTACGGGGAAAGTTCTTTTCCCTTCGGTGGTGCCTGTTCATCTCCTCCCCACGCATGACATTCTGTACGGAACACGTGGGAGGGCAGATCTACCCAGATCTGGACCTGACACACAGCAGGCGTGTTCAAAAAATAAACCACAGCGGGATTCTCTCTGCAGTTGCCAGACTCCAGAGTAAAAGACGTGAGGAGAAAAAACACCTGCACAATTGTCCTAAGGATGTGGTGACCACTGGGGATGCGATGGGAGTACGGGTGTATGAGAGTCTCTGCGGCCCCTTACGCCCTTCTCTCCGAGCCCCAGACTCCGAGTCAGGAGCGGGGACAACGGGAGGAGGAGCTGGCAATGACCAGATTCCGGGGCTGCTCCAAATTTTAAAACCAATTGCAGGCAGACTTTGCCTCGGTCCTTGCTCGTGTTCCTTCTCATTTTACAATAAAAAGAGAACATTTCTATTGTATTTTTCTTTCAGTTTGCAAGTACATTGTCTCATGTAATGCTCATGATTGCACGGTGTATCTTTTTTGTCTGTTTGTTTTGCTTTTAGAAGAGGGACCTAGGACACAGAAAAGTTAAATGACTTACTCCACAAACAAATTTATAGATCAATAAAATTCAAAATAAAATACCAGTAGTTTATTTTGTTTTTCAAAACTGACAGTCTGCCTCCAAAATTTGTGGAAATACTAAGTCCCCAAAATAGCTGAGACAATTGTAGAGAACAAAATTGGAGTTTCTACACTGCCAGATATCAAGACTTATTATAAACTTACAATAATTAATACAATGTAGTATTGATGCAAAGATAGAAAAATAGCCAATGGAACAGAATAAAAAGTCCAGAAATAAATCCACACATACTCAGACACTGGCTTTACGTGAAAAGCCCCAGCAGAGGAGAGGAGAGAGTGGTTCTCTCAATAACCGACGTTAGGGCCATAGGATGTCCATATTTTAAAAACCACCAAAACAAGTCTTGGCCCCCACCTCATACCACACACAAAAATATCAGTTCCAGGTAGACTGATGACCAAAAGGTGAAAGATAAAACAAAGTTTCTAGAAGAAAACAGAAAAATATCTCCTTGCCCTTGAGCTAGGGAAAACTTTTCTTAAACAAGACGTCAAATAATTAACCAATAAGGAAACAGATAAGTTGAACTACATCAACACCAAGAACTTCTGTTCATCAAAAACATTATTCAGAGAGTGAGAAGACAAGCAAGCTAAGAGTACAAGACATATTTGTAAGCATTAACAGATAAAGAACTTTTATCTGTGATATATAAAGAATGCTCACAGATCAGTAAGAAAATGACAGACCACTCATGTTGCCCCTAGAGCCACATGGCATCGAGATAGGAACAGGTGTTTAGGGGATCCTGCTAAGGAGAAGTTGAGTAGGGATACATTTAGTTTGGGTCGACCAGATGCATCTGTGTGGTTTGCAGTCCTGTCTGTGCACAGTTACATTATTGTTAGCTGTTTTGGTGTAAGAATGGCTCCCAGAAATGTGTTCACGTCCCACCGCACAGACGTGCCCAGCATCAGGACACAAAGGTGAAGCCTTCTCACCACAAGGCATGCACACTTTTCAATGGCAAAGGTGGTTCCCAATGACGCTGAGTTCACAGAAGTTCTCTTCTCTCAGGAATGAATATACTCAATGCAGACTATAAGTTGAATGCATCATATGTATTTTTTTAAATGAAAATCAAGTGTGTATCAGAACTGCTGTGTTTGGAGGGCACAGGTCTGTAGCAGTGTTTACACCATGACCTTGTCTGTGTGAAGTCACATATGTTATGAATCCCAACCACCATGCTAGAGAAAAAACTGAACTATCTTTTTAAGAAAGCAGTAACACAAAATCATTGACAAGTAAAAAGGGGATCAAACACTATACAGCCAAAAATGTAGGAACCACTGAACATTCATTAGGACAGCTACCGTTATAAAAACAAAATAACGAGTGTTAGTGCGGATGTGGAAAAATTGGAAAACTTCTGCATTGTTGGTGGGAATATAAAATGGCATGGCCACTGTGGAAAATGATATGGTAATTCTCCCAAAAATTAACTAAAGACTTATCTTATGATCTAACAATTATATTTTTGGGTGGATATTTAAAAGAAGTAAAAGCAGGGCTGGAACAGTTATTCGTTCACCCAAGTTCATACAACATTATTTACAGTAGCCAACGTGGGAGCAACCGAAATGTCGTCCATCGATGGACGAACAGGTAAACATCAAATAATGGAATCTTATCCGGCCTTCAAAGGGAAGGAAATTCTGGCACATGCTACAACATGGATAAATCTCGAAGACCTTGTGCTTAGTGAAATAAGACATTAACAAAAGAACAGATATTTTAGGTTTCTACTTACATAAGGTAACCAGGGTGGTCAAATTCAAAGAGACACAAAGTAGAACAATAGGTATCGGGGTAGAGGGATGGGGAGTTGTTTAGTGGGGACAGAGTTTCAGTTTGGGAAAATAAAAGAGTTCTTGAGAGGGATGGTGGTTTTCTTTGGACACAATGTGAAAGTACTTAATGCCTCAGAACTACATTTAAATGGTTAAAATGATCCATTTGGTCTTATGAATATCTTGCTACAATTTTTTTAATGAAGGAAATAGTCTTATAAAGGTATATAAGGTAGTTAATTAATTTAAGTATTATGTCATTTTCTGGAGTTTGAAATGTTTATGGTATTTGTTACCTTTTTAAATTTTGTGATTTATTTTCTTATTCTAAATACATAACCACTACCATACCTTATGGTTTAAATGTTGTTTATTATTTATGTAAAATTTAGTTTCTTTTGTGGAAAATGGGACCAACAATAGAGCTTATGGAGTTAATAAGATGTGCTAATAAATAATTAAATATAATATGTAATATATATTATGTGAAATACATAAAATAAATTTAAATAGTTTAAGACAGGCATGACATTACCAAGCAGTCCTTTATGTTATGATAAAGAGGAATGAGAACTATAAAATAAAAGCAAATGCAAAAAAAAGTATTGTCAAACCTGATGTCTGAGAAAGACAAATGCTGTATGATTCTACTTAAAGGTATTGCATAGAATCTAAAAAACAAAATAAACGAATAAACAAAAGAGAAACAGATTCTTAGATACAGAGACCAGACTGGCGGTAGCCAGATGAGAGGAGGTGAGCGACTTGGTGAAAAGGGGATCAAGAACACATTGGCAGTTACAAAATGGTCATGGGGATATAAAATACAGCATTGGGGAGATAGTCAATAGTATCGTAACAAATGTGTGGAGGCAGGTGGGCACTAGAATGATCAGGGAGATCACTTTGTACGTTTTACAAATGTCTAATCACTATGTTGCACACTCAAAAGTAATAAAACCTGTAACTGAAAAATAAAAAATTGTTTCTATAAAAAATACTGATGTCTGAGCCCCCTCTTGTGCGATTCTTTAAATTATGCAAAATCATCAGCAGTGGATTCTCAATGTATTGTTTCCACGTAAACTTGTTCACATTTCTCTGGAGGTTCCAGTTGAGCTGAGATCCATAATAATTGTTGAGCGCCTCCAGGCAGCCACGCTGTGTCAGACACCGGGAATAACTCGTGCCTTCTCCTTAGTGGAGTGACAGGCACAGAACAGTGTCATTGCAGTGGGGTTGGTGAGTTGTGCTTTATTTCACCTGTTACCCACCCTCCAAGCCTTAATGGTTAGATGGTAGACGGAGTGGGGAACAAGGACAGGAAACCCTTCTGTGGGAGGGTAATTGGGAAGTTTGGGGGGGGTGGAAGCTGCAAGTGAAAGAAAGGAAGGAGGTCTAGCAAAAGAATAGAAGCAGAAAAGAGGAGGGGATCCCCTGGCGGGGAGAAGCGGTAGAGGCTCTCAGGGGGCGTCCAGGGCCCTGCGGCCCATGCCTGGAAAATTGGAGAGGCGACTTTCCAGGGCTATCCTTTATTCTCCCCTGTCCTGGCCCCACTACGGCAGCCTGCAGCGTGCGACGCCCTTTCCCACATACCTAATTTTGTTTCCTGCTAATGTTTGCTTTGTACATCACTGGGTGTGTCAGTTATCCTTTGACGGCTTTTTTTGTTTTGCTTTTGGTACCAAAGTTTTATTGTTATTCCTAACAAAATTCTCCTATTCCATGTTAGACCAGTGTAAAAACTAGACATGAAACTCTTAAATATTGTGGTTTTTAAAAATATTTTTCCTTCAGGAAGCATGGGTTTTAAAAAAATCCTCGTGAGATATTTTGTTCTTATACGAAGTTTCCCTTTTTTATTCTTAACAGTGCCCAACTATACACACAGAGCGAAAGTTTTATGTTCTAAACTTGCTATTTGGGGAAAGCAGATCGATTTTCAAATTAATTGAGGAAATGCAGGAGAATAAAGAGTTGGCATCAGTATCATTTAGTGATTCATCCCAAATCCATAAATTTGTTGTCCCTTCAGCACCAAAAATTAGCCATCCATTGTTTCTATCAGAAAAGTCCCTGCTAAATGTACTGCCCTTACCTCGTTACGCAGCAGTTTCATCCAGGTGCTCTGGTCCAGGTAAGGGGTAGATTAGATTTCCTGAGTCACACATCCTGGCAGGTACATGAGTCACACAACCTCTGCAGGTACGTGAGTGGCCAAGTCAGAGAACACCTGGGAAAACCAGGACTGCCAAGCCCTTGGGAAGACTTCTGTGGCTACACAGCGTCCCCTACTGGTCATTACAAGAATACAGAGAACCTAGAGCCAAGTAAGGACAAGAACATGCTGATGCCGCAGCCTAAAAGAGAGAACTGGGTGGGGCTGAACTATTTTTTTCCTGCACCTTAGGAGCATAATAATAACCTGCAGGGACTGGTTGTGTCTATAAATACTTACCAAATGGAAACCATCAAAATAAAGGGGAGGGGGGTTATGGCAATTGCTAACTACACCTGAGCAGGCTGGTGTTAGGGAGAGTCAGGAGAACATTCTAATTGTGGCTGGGGAGGTTGGCCTGTGTTTGCTCACTGGGTCAAGCGCTGGCTGAATCAGGAACAGCAGGTGGAAACTAATCCTCCCTTCACCTTTGCCAAGAAATGACACTTCCAGGCACCAGCATGTCTAGGCCTAGGTTTGGGAACTGGAGTGTGACAACTCTGTGCTCACTGGCAGATCTCTTGCCTTCAACTCCTTTCCAGAGAAGAATCACATGGGATGTTTCCAAAGGTCCCTCCCTTGCGTGTCCCTCGTTGCAGGTCAGGACTTTGCAGGGTACGCGTCACAGTCGGTGCTGCGGCTCGCGGAGGACCTGCATGGTCAGGGAAGAGCAGACGGCTGCCTCTGAGGAGGGACCCGCGGGAGCAGCTCATGGGCACCACGGGCAACACCAACCTGGGAACTCACCCTCCCTGGGGCCTCATTCCACGCACTCTGTTTCATTCTGCTGTGGGCGAAGGCAATGTGACTGTGGGACACGGAGCCTGCTGTTCAGACGACAAGACCGCATGGAGGCCCCAGAGAGACTCCGTTTAGCAAGAAATATCTATCTGGTATTTTCAGCAGCAAAAAAATAACGTACGATGAAATACTTTGTGAACCACAAAGAGCTACACAAATGCAACAATAGTGGAATTTATAGACAAACATCCTTCCTGGGCCAGGACATATTATATTTCCACGACAAGTCTATTCAGAAGAGGAATAGAGGTGAACACCAGGGGTGCCGCTTAGATGTAGTGGCGTGGGGGGCAGGTGGCGTTGGATACTCAATGGGGATAAATGCAATAGAAATGAGACAAGAACCAGATTTCTGGGCATCCAGTTGTCATCACGAGCAAGGCCCTTCGTGTCAAGATCCGTTCCAGCCAAATTCTGCTGTCTGTGAAGTAGAGGTACTGAGAAGCCTTTCAACGCTGCCCGTGTTCTCTCTGGAAGAATCATCAACACTGGAAGTAACACACCACCAAGACCAACCCCTCATAACTCAGTGCTCTCTTAGCCAGCAGAAAGACAAGGAAATGCTAATATTTACTGAGAATTCATTGTGTACTAGACCCTATTCTGAGTACCTTATGTCATTCCCTTATGTTATCCTCCCAACAGGATTCTTAGCCCCATTTTCCAGGTGAGAAAACAGAGCTGCAGAGAGGTTAAGTCGCTTTCGGGACCAGGATATAGCTCAGGCAGTGTTGCTGCAAAGGCTGCTTCGATAACAGTTGTGCTGAACTTTTTCCTACCGAGAAAGAGAGGAGGTCTGCTGGGGCAAAGACCCAGCGGCTACCAGGCGGTGCGTATGTCATTGCCACTTAGACTCCACATAGATGACTTGGGGCACTTCTGTATAAATGCTGTGTTTCTTTTGAAAAAATGAACCGAGGGAGCTGCCTACTGAGGAGGAGCCAGGAGTCTCCCGCGTGCCTTCTGCTCATCCCACCGGGAAGCACCCCTTCGAGGCTTGTTCAGGGCGGTCTGTTTGCTGACAACCCGCCGTGCAAACAGGGCCCTGGTGGAGACGTCAGGGAGCAGCTGCTCAGTGTCCAGGAAAGCTCGAATGGGGTTTGCAAAGTAAACGGACTCTAATTTGGACAAATACTGCTGTGGCCTGGCACTACGAGAGAAAGCAGCAAGGGGGCTGACATGGGCGTTTCCACGGGCTGAAGTCAGGAAATAGAGGAGCGGCCCTGGAATGTGCAGAGTCTTGGCTCCTCACCCTGAGTTCACCACAGAGGTCAAGGACTCTAGGGCTGGACTGAAAGGGACTCAGCCCAAAGCCATGTGACACCAGGGTACCCATCGTGACAGTGCTGCTGAAGGGAGGGAAAGGCCACCTGGGCATAGGCAGCATTCAATCAAGGCTTTTCAATGTTTTTACCAGTTAACAGTCTTGCAGGTTAGCACAGGCCTGAATCTCACACAAATAAGGTGCTAAAAGAAATAACACAAATAACAACACGGAGAGAGGTTTGAATGCATATTATCTTGCGCCATGTTCCCCAGACTTGACTGTTCATGCACGTCACCAAGGATAAAGGCTAATAAATCTAAGTTTGCATCTCACATGGCTAAACCCTAACTGCACATCTTGGACAAGGCACCCAGCTTTGCTGGACATCTACCTCATCGTTGTACAATCGGCACCAGCCTTATGAGGTCGCTATAGACACAGAGACTGTGCAAATTTGAAAGGCAGACCCCAGGGCCTGCATGTGGCAAGTTTCGCTAAGAGGCAGCTAGTTGTGTTTTCCTCATTAGGAGCAACAAGTATTCATTCGACAAGTACTCATACAGCACAGCAGTAGACTCTCTGGGTGCCCCACGTGTCCCCCATGAATGGGTTTGTTTAGGATGACTCTGTGCCCTCCTTCTCACCTGCAGCAGAAAGAATAAGGCTGTTGTCACTGTTGTCACACATATGCTGTGTGATTCCACCTACAGGGGGCACCTAGAGCAGTCAGGCTTACAGAGACAGAGAGCAGAATGGTGGTGCCCCGAGTTGGGGGAGGGGATGGCGAGTTAGTGTTTAACCTGGCAGAGGTCACCCACTGATCTGAGCCCTACAAACAGATCGGGTGCCTATTGAGGCATAACATTCAAGACAGTCATGGCCATAAACCTATGCACCCGATATATGTAACAACATTTAAGAAAAGAGTTCGTTTGTATCTTTCAGATCAGCCACGACCTCCATCAATGGAGACAGCGTTTCGGTCTGGGATGATGAGAGCTCTGGAAGTGGATGGTGGTGATGGTTGCAACAACAGTGTGATTGTGTTTAATGTCACTGAGCTGTCCACTTAAAAGTAGTTAAAATGGTAAATTGTAGGTTATATGTATTTTAACACAATTAAAAAAAATAAGGCTATTGTTTAAATTTAAAGTAAGGGTATTGAGTGATGTTGTGTCCTGCTGTAGAAGGCTAAGAATTATCCAAGACACATTTTTAAAAACATCATTCAGTACCAGAAAGCGGGCGCGAAGCCCCGGGATACCCCGGGCCGCCTGGGTGTAGGGGGTGCCTACCGACCCTCGTGGCAGCAGTGGCCTTTGAGTTCTGGGAGCCCCAGCTGCATCTGCCATGATTCCTCTTCTCCATGAGGCCCTCTGTGACCAGTGGAAGCTGTCACCCCTGGGCCTGCCTTTCTAGAATAGCACTGAACACAAAAAAGATAGTTATTAACAACAGGGATTCTTAGAAATAAAAGAACATTGATGTCATTTGGGAGCTTCCTTTGCTATGACCAGAATCAAAAGGAGGGCACTCAGGACACGGGTATCCCTTACTGACCTCAGCCCCCCCACGTCCAGTGCAGGTCCTGACACAGGAGGGACCCAGGGGGTCTCAGGAGGAGGGGGTAGGGGAAGGATGTCTCTCAGACCATCCAGCACCTAACTCCTTGCTCTAATAAAGAGAAATTTGGCCCAAGACAGAGAGGTTAAGTCCAAAGTCACACACTTTAGTTAGGTAAACAGTGATCCTGGCTGGGGTCAGAACCAGGCCTCCTGGTCCCTAATCCAAGGCCACCCCCGCTGTCTTATCCTAAAACCTGACAGTCCAGACGCCATTTGATGTTAAGTCTAATTAACTCCCACCTGGAATAACTGAACTTTTGTGTTTCTCTTATTTGTTTCTTTGATACCTAGTGTTTGTACAGGTAAAGTAAACTTTTTAAAGATAGGGAACAGGGTGAGAGGTCTTGCTTTTTACACAGTGATAAGTACAGGAGAGTGGCTGTGTCTCTGTCAGGTTCATTTGACTAACAAATGAGGTTTCATGGATCATGCTTTACTCTAAAGCTGCCTCCTTTGGGTCTGATCAAAAAGAAAAAAGAAACAGAAAATTATTGAGCACTGCCAAATGCCAGCTCTGCAACATCACCCCTTGTAGCCCAAGGAGGCCCAAAAGGGCCATTACGTACGTAGTTACAGGGGAGGCAGCCATGGCTTGGGGCCTTAGGGAACTGGTCCACACCCCCCAACAGCTGCGTTTGCGTGAGTGAAACAGCTGATATTTGAGCAAGCGCAATGTCCGCCATTTAGCAGCCCCTCAATGAACGTTTGTTGAATGAGTAAAGGAATTTATATCCGTCTGTGTACAACATCCACACTCTTGCTTCTCTGCCATATCTTTTGTCGTTATTTGGAAGGTATCATGTAGACGGTGGAGATTATCCTCAGTCCCAAGCCTTAGAGTGACAGTGTAGTTAGGGAGGAGATAAAAACACCCAAAAGAGGAAAAGAATAAGCAAAACAGATTTTGTTAATCATTGAAGCAGATAGAAGTGAGGGGGAGGGAAGGATGTTGCCAGTTAATTTGTGTGAACATGTGAAAGTCTGAAATAATTAAGAGAGAGGAGAAAACCCATGTCTGTATGTCACCAAGCCATCGTTGCTCTGACATAGTGGCCAAGCCATCATTGCTCTGACATAGTGGGTGAGGACCAAGCCAGCAGAGCAGCACCCCCAGGGCTGTAGGCTGGTAAGACAGCGTCCTCTGAATATCTCCCATGGTTCTCCTGGCCGTGTTCCACTAACAGGACAGGATCTACAGCAGAAGGAAGCCTTGTCAACTGGAGAGGCTCCCTGGGCCCTCTCACCACCCTCCTGTGGCAGGAATGCCTTTTGTTTCCAGGGCTCTGGGGGGACCAGAGACTCCTACTGAGGTTTATGGCCGCACCTTCCCAAGGAGCCCAGAAGTGATCAATCAGGAAGAGCCACCTGGAGCACATGTGCCCAAGCAGATGTCCCTTTCATTTCGGCTGGTCCCCAGGATTCAGCTATTTATATCTCTGTCCGCAGGAAACCTTGGAAGAGTTATTTAAGCTAAAGGAGGTCAGGTACTGGTTCAGCAAAAACTAGCTGGAGCCTGGTGACACGGGAGTTTGCCAATGATCAACTCCCCTGGTGTGATACTCCAAGGTATTTCGAAAGTAGGGGGATGGGGAAGGAGGTGGTAAAATCAATACTTCAACTTGGTCCTGATTGGACGGGGTGTGTGTTTTCTTTTCCACCTGGCTTGTTGTGGAAGCTGTTTATTGACAGGTTGTGCAAATATGACGAGGCAGCCCCAGGGCCATTAATAATCCCCTGGACAGAGCCGGCTCCATTCCGATTGATTTCTGAAGTTTTGAACATGTAACATTTCTTGAAGCAGAAATTTAACCAGAGGGGCTGGTACCCAAGTGTGAAGTCTTTGCCTTCACTGGGAGAGAGCCCCTGGGTCCAGGGGTTGAGCATCACATCACCACCATCAGTGTGCGGATCGGAATGAGTCAGGGGCCCAGCAGCAGCTCTGAGGACCGAGGGAGGCTGCACGGATGTCCACGTGACGAGACTGGTGTAGCATGTCTTGTGCTATGGTGACATCTGCTGGCAGTCACTGGTAATAAAAGCCAGCTCTCAAATTAAATGACCTCTTCTTATCTTTAAAGCTCTGTGTGAGAACACTATAAACACAGCAGGGAGCCTGTCATCTGCAGTTTCTCCACCCTCCTTTGGGCACTTTTAGTCCCCTAAATAGCAAAAATTTTCTAAGAAATGTCCATGTCGAAGTGCAGTGACAACTGATACGCTTAGAGAGGGTTACTGAAAAATAAATTGTCTTCCTCACAGAGCCAACTTGTTGGTGCAGGGTGATCTGCTCAGTGAGTTACTTATGAAGCCTGATACCTTTGGAGACACCCCTCCACACAGGCAAAGATCTCATGCTTCCTGCAAAATCACTGTTGAAAAAGAGCACATGCATCTTTGTCATTTCTCTCACCACTGGGCCCAGCACAGGGCAGGGTGGGCCACTAAGCTAGCAGAAGAGCCCAATCCTAAAAGATAAGACTGATGGAGTCATTCAACAAATGGGTATGGAGAGCCTCTACGCCTCAGGTGCCCTGTGCCGCCGATGGAGTAGAAGACAAGACCGATAACGTTGACATTAATTGTACGTGATGCTCAGGTTGTAGTTGGGAGAGGGAGACAACAGGTCGGTAGACAAAATGCTGTCTGGTCAGTGTGTCAAAGGTGGATGAAATGTGTCATGATGATTTCATCATAGAGAGGATGCAGTGGGAAGGGTGCCCTCGGACTGGTGGCATTTAGGTACAGCTCATGATGACCCTGGGGAGCCAGCCAGGAAGGGACTGGCAGTGCCCAGACCAAAGGCGGACACGGAGGGAGGGCAGGCCGGCCCCGTGCTGGCAGTGGGGGCACAGGAGGGAGCGGCGGGCGTGCGGGGAGCAGCAGGCTGCTTGTGCTGGTGTCGTCCCGGAACGTGACTTTCCGGGATAGAGAGATGGGCACTTCCCTACCACGAAGGAGGGTGTGTGTGTCACAATGTTATGTTGTTGAAATGGAATTACCATATTTTGACGTATAAAATGTGCACATTTTGCCCAAATCTTTGAGGGAAAAATAAGGATGTGCATTATACATGGGTAGTACTATACCTATTTGTTACATAAAATTTCTTATACCATAACATGTTCAAAAATAAATACTAAAATTCCTTTATAATTCAAAAAACAAGTATCTAAATATAAGTAAATAAATAAATAATTAAATTAAAAAATTAAGACAAAAGGGTTTTTCTCCTGAAAGTTTGGGCCAAAAACGTGGGTGCGCATTATACGGGAAAATGTGGTGCCCCTCAGAAAAGAACGCTTTGTTCCAGATGAAAGTTTTATTAGGACAGAAGTGAACATAATTTTGCCTGGGAAAGGTATGGTTTACTATGGAGGAAATGCATTAGATATTGTGTTTAGTTTAGAAATTACTGCAGATTCTCATTTTTAATAAAGAGGACAGTGATCATCTGCGCTGTAGCAAGATTAATGACTAGGCGTGCGTGTGACGCCACCAGGTGGGGCTGTAGACTCAAAAAAGTGGAGCTGGGTCCCAAAGCGGCGGAAGTGGAGCCTGGAAACCTTGACTCCGTTGCTTCTGAAACAGGTCCATCTCGGATATTAACGGAAGATTGCTTGTACTCTTTTCTTTTCAAAGACCGTGAAATCTTTATGATTTCCCTTTCACACTGTCTAGTGTCCTGCGGTGCCCCCTACCCCTCCCCACATCCCCGGCATACCCTGTCACTCAACCAGGGGTTTCTCCCCAAGGACAAGGAGGAGCGTGAGGAGTGGGAAGCTTGAGGAAATCAGCCCTTCCAGCTCCTAATCAAAGGCCTGCAGGGACGTGCTTGTTGGAGGTGAAGGGTAAAGAGGTGCAAAGTTTGGCCACGAACTCCACCTGGTAAGAGCTCTCTGTGAGAATAATTTAGTAGTTGAAGAAAAAGAAGTGGGGATCATTTGACTTCCTAACAACATGCCCAGCATGGTACCAGTGCTTTGCAAATGTTTCCTGATTTTAACTCCGTGAGGTAGGTTCTGTTACTGATCCCAACGTAGAAAAGAAATCTGAGACTACGAGAGGTTAAGTAAGTCACCCAAGTCATGTATCTGAATCCAGACGCTCTGACTCCAGAGCCCAGGAAAGGTAGCTACCCTATGAAAACTAGGACAAACTGGGCTTTCTAGATGAGAGCAAGTGAGTGTAGGCTATTAAATCAGCCAGTGCTCTCCTCAGGGGCAGGGTAGCGTCCAGAACTAGGGACACACTTGCCTCCATCACACACACACACTGTTTGCCGAGCGGCCCCCATAGCTTAGATGCATCTCTGCCTCATCTCTAACGTTGCATCGGAGCTGTTGGTTTACATGTATCCCTTTCTTCTTTACACAGAGCTTAGTAGTGGCAGGTACTTCGTGCTTATTTTTGTATCCCCAGACCTTAATTAAATGTATTCCACCTAATTAATAAATTAATTTTATTAGTTAAAAGTCTTAATTAAAAATAAATTTTTTCTTTTTAATTGTGGGAAAATAAACATAATACGAAGTTTACCACCTTAGCCATTTTTAAGTATACAGCTCAGCGGCATAAGTACACGCACAGTATTGTGTAACCATCACCACCGCCAACTCCAGAACTTTTTCGCCTTGCAAACCCGAAACTTTGTCTCCATAAAACAATTATACTTGCCTTCCCCTCCCACACCCCATGGCAACCACCATTCTGCTTTCTGTCTGTGAATGTCACTACTTTTGTTACCTGGTGTAAGTGAAATCATACAGTATCTTTCCTTTTGTGACTGGCTTATTTCAATTAGCATAATGTCTTTGAGGTTCATCCACGTTTTTGCACATGTTCAGATTTTCGTCCTTTTTAAGGCTGAATAATATTCTACTATAATTATATACAGTAATATAACACATTACAATTTAATTTTATCATAGAAAATTTAAAATACATAAAGCTTTAAAAAGTAGTTTAATAGCCCCAGCCAGTATGGCTCAGTTGGTTGGGTGACCAGGGGTCACCAGCCCGATTCCCTGTGGTGGCACATGCCTGGATGGATTGAGGAATGAATGGACGGATGAATGAATGCATGCCGTGGTGACGGCCCTGAGTCGAGTGATATAAGGATGTTAGCAAAAAGGAGCAGAGAACGTGAAAGGTGGTCTTGTTCCCTATCTGACCATCTCAAAACCGTATCAGAGCCCTTCTTTGCACTGGGTTAGTCAGGGTGGCAGGAGGCTGCAGTGGCCAGTGAGCAAAATGTCTAACCTGCCCTCTGACCGCCACAGCCTCTTGGCAGAACCTGAGCTGCAGCTGCACCTGGATTAAACCAGCTCTTTTTGTATCAACGTTATGCTATCCATCGGCTATGACCACAGGCCATGTGAGGTTTCTGCCTTTGGACCAGTGGGGTTTTTTAGGAGACAAATATACATCACTATTTGCACGTCATGTCATCTGCGCATCCTATATAAATCATTTAGACACTGTGGTACTTTTAAACTTGTGTTACTGGCTTGTCACACGTCTGAACTGTCTCTGTTCTGAGAATCATACTGCCCTGTGTCTGCTGGTGCCTGTATTTACACTCGGTGAACCCTAGAAATTGCAGTCAACATCTGCACTGTCCCCTCCTCTGGGAGAAAGCCGAACACCAAAAAGAAGACAACTCTAGAACCGGCTGTGCCCTTAAGTGGCACAAACCCACTTATCCAGCTTTGAAGCCTCCCTGCATTGGAAAGGCCAGAGAGTGCACTGGTCAAACACTTATGTCCCAGCTCAGCTTCTCATTGGCTGTGTCACCTTGGGCAAGTTACCCTCTCTGGGCCTCAGCATTCTCATCGGTCAGACCAAGGCAATTTAAGTTTACACAGAGGCAGTGTGCGTAAGGCACTTAGCGGGGTGCTTCTGAGCACCCAGAGAGGAACTGTTCTTGTCTTCCTCTGAACCAGCTTCCAGCCCCTACCTCTGAGTGTCTGGTTCACTGTGGGGATGAGGCTGTTTTGGAAGCTGCAGGCTGATGACTGAAAAAAAACTGCATTACAAAATTTTTGTCAGCTCTGAACATACTCTCTGAAGTGGAACACCATGGGCTTTTTTAAAAAAGTATATTTTATTGATTATGCTATTACAGTTAGTCCATTTTTTTTCTCCCCTTTATTCCCCTACACCCTACACCCCGCCCCCACCAGCATTCCCCCTTTAATTCATGTCCATGGGTCATACATATAAGTTCTTTGCTTCTCCATTTCCTATACTATTCTTAACCTCCCCGGGTCTATTTTGTACCTACAGCTTACGTGTCTTATTCCCTGTACATTTTCCCCCATTCTCCCCACTCCGCCTCCCTGCTGATAACCCGCCATGTGATCGCCATTCCTGTGATTCTGTTCCTGCTCTAGTTGTTGGCTTAGTTTCTTTTTGTTTGTTTGGGTTTTTTTTTAGTTTCACTTGTTGATAGTTGTGAGTTTGTTGTCATTTTACTGTTCAAAGTTTTGATCTTCTTTTTCTTAGATAAGTCTCTTTAACATTTCATATAATAAAGGCTTAGTGATGATGAACTCCTTTAACTTGACCTTATCTGGGAAGCACTTTATTTGCCCTTTCATTCTAAATGATAGCTTTGCTGGATAGAGTATTCTTGGATGTAGGTCCTTGCCTTTCATGACTTTGAATACTTCTTTCTGGTTCCTTCTTGCCTGTAAGGTTTCTTTGGAGAAATTAGCTGATGGTCTTATGGGAACTCCCTTGTAGGTAACTGTCTCCTTTTCTCTTGCTGCTTTTAAGATTCTCTCCTTATCTTTAATCTTGGGTAATGTAATTATGATGTACCTTGGTGTGTGCTTCCTTGGGTCCGGCTTCTTTGGGACTCTCTGAGCTTCCTGGACTTCCTGGAAGTCTATCTCCTTTGCCAGATTGGGGAAGTTCTCCGTTATTTTTTCAAATAAGTTTTCAGTTTCTTGCTCTTCCCCTTCTCCTTCTGGCACCCCTGTGATTTGGATGTTGGAACGTTTAAAGTTGTCCTGGAGGTTCCTCAGCCTCTCCATGTTTTTGAATTCTTGTTTCTTCATTCTGTTCTGGTTGAATGTTTATTTCTTTCTTTTGCTCCAAATTGTTGATTTCAGTCCCGGTTTCCTTCTCTTCACAGTTGGTTTCCTGTGTATTTTTCTTTATTCCACTTTGCATAGCCTTCACTTTTCCTCTATTTCGCGACCTTAATCATCTCTGTGAACATCCTGATTACCAGTGTTTTGAACTCTGCATCTGATAGGTTAGCTATCTCTTCGTTGCTTAGTTGTATTTTTTCTGAAGTTTTGATTTGTTCTTTCCTTAGGGGCATGTTTCTTTGTCTCAGCACTCCTGTTTTGTTGTCAGGGATGGAGCCTTACGTATTTGACAGGGCGGGGCAACCCACTTCACTGTCCTGTGTCGCTGTATGTGGGGGAGGGGTCAGAGAGGGAACAGTGTCTCTTGTTCAGCCCTTGGCCAGCTTTCAGTCCCTTTCCCCGCTCCCCACAAGCAAATTGGGCCCTTCTGGTGCTGGTTCCCAGGTGGGTGTGTTTGTGTACATTCTGGGAACCCGTGGGTCTCTCAGACGAGCTCTCCTGTGAGGCTGGGAGTTGTTCCCTTTGCTGTGATGCCCACAGACTTTTACAGGCGGAGGTTCTGAGGCTTATTTTCCCGCACTGGACCCCTGGGTTGCGTGGTCTGTCTCGCTCCCTAGCTGTTCCTCCTGGTTTATCCGCATGCAAATGTGGGACCGCCAGGCCCTCCAGCTCCTGCCTCGCCCAGCATCCACTCCGCCCCGGCTGCCTGTCTCCCCACCTCCTACCACCCTGGATTTCCTTGGTTAACTCCTTGGTCGTTGGACTTCCATACAGTTCAATTTTGTGGACTGGTTGTTTTTTGTTTTTAAATTTGTTTTTGTGCATCTTTTGGTTGTGCAAAGAGGCAAAGTGTCTCTACCTCCATCTCCATCATGGCCGGAAGTCTGGAATACCATGGGCTTTTAAAGCAGAGCTGCACAGTGGTACCCTGTCTTGCCTTTCTGGCTGCAAAATTCTCTCCTCTAACCAAGACTTTGCCCAAAGCATCCATGCCAGGCCATCAAACCATGTCTGCTACGTCAAGACTCATTTCATTGTCACATGAACCCTGGTGCTTGGAAAGCTCTCACAGTGATTCCAACTTTCCTCTGTGTACCCCAGGGTTCCACCAGGGCCATGAGAGACCTCTCTATGACATTGTCCTTGAAAGAGTGGGGTTATGCCTCCTAAATTCACATCTTCTCATGAGAGATGCCTGGCCCACCCTTCCTTCTAAACCCCACTGACCTTATTTGTGTTTTCAGGCCAAACAATATGGAGACGAGACTAGATGTCAACTAGCCAAGTGGCGCCTGGGTTGAAGTCACACACACAGCACGCCCCTGGTTTGAGGACACCAAGGACACGGAAAATCTAAGGACTCTCGGTAAATATTTATTAGATGAGTGACACTGAAGGCACAGTCCTTGACTATAGCCATCTCTGAAAAAATAATTACATTTCCCCAGGCGGTAAACTAGCCTGTGTTTCTCTAACATATATTTTTTAACCAAGATATGTTATGGTTTCTTTTCATGATGGTTTACACTCAACCATCCAATTACTTTAGATTTATTCCATGTGACATAGTCTCCTAAATTGGGTTTTTGCCTCTTTGCCCCTGATAACTCACTTGAGTGTCTATTTTATTGCTTCTGTTTGTAATAACTGAAGCCATGTGTTTATTACTCAAATCCTTCCTCGCTTTCTGTTTCCGCGCACAGGAGGAGCTAGACACAAACCGCCCTTGGCATGTGAGGTGGATGCCCTGTCTTGCCTTCCTGGCTGCAAAATTCTCTCCTCTGACCAAGACTTTTGCCCAAAGCATCCATGCCAGGCCGCCCAGCCATGTCTGCTACGTCAGAGCTCATTCTACCCTTCGGCAAGGCTAGTGTTCCTTTTCCTCCTGGGTGGGCTCTTCTATTTTCTTTATGTCTCCCTCACACTGAGTCAAGGTCAAGTGAAACCCAGGCAGGTGCACCAGCATCACTGGGAGGGGCAGCCCGGCGGGGGAACAGCATGGGCTCTGAGTCAGGCACCTGCCTTGTGACCTAGAGCAAGCCACCCAGCCTCTCGGCCTCCATTTCCTCATTAGCAAAATGAAGGTGATAAAGAGAATCTGCCTCACAGGTGCCTGGATGTAGAGATGTGTCAGAGATAGTTATGTTGGACCTGGGTTTCTTCAGGCCATGCCAACGAGATCTTAATCTAAGCCTGCCAAAACAGTCACCATTGGCATTTCCAAGGCATGGTCTAGGTGGGCCTTCCTTCTCCACCAAATTTTTTTCCAGTTGGCTCTAGTCATGTCCTGTCTGGGACCCCATGTCCTCATGAACAGCCCCTGGCTGTGGCTCGCTGTTGGCCATTCCCTCTTCTCTGCTTTGGCCTACTTTGGTAGGATGAGAAAATGAGTCCATTGATGCTTGCCTCAAGGCCTTGAAGACCCTGAAGAGGGAAGCTGTAGAAGAAACCCAAAGACCCAGTGCTGTCGAGGAGACAGGTGCCACTCCTGTGGCCGCCGAAGCTGCGGGCTCCCACTGAGCCTGTCGAAGCCGTCGTCCAGTCAGGAGGGGGCGCCTCTTTTGATTCCTACCGGCTACTGTACTGCGTTCTCTTCTACTGAGGTGAAGTTCGGGGAGAGTGGATAGATGACAGGCGATGGACCTCAGTACTTCTTAGAGTGCTCTCCTCCTCTCCCAACCCTAGCCATTCATTCACTTCTCTAACTGATAGGTCTTCAGGAGTTACCGTTATTATGTTCTACACTGGGGATACAGAGGTGAACAAAGCAAGGGCAGTCCTTGGCCTTGTGGGGCTCACAGGCTAGCAGACGACAGTTGTAACCCGATGTGATGAGAGCTTTGATAGGGAGCCAAGGGTGTTATTTCTTAGGATACCACTGACCCCCTAAATCAGGGAAGTCTTCCCAGAGAGTCACCTCCCTGGCACCAAACTTGAGTAGCAGCTCACTTACCTCTAAGAAGCGCTTTCCCCAGAAGCGCATCAGAGTGCTAATAGACGCCTTGCAGGGTGCCCCTCAGTCCGGTAGGCAAGGCTGCAGCCCTCTATCCCGGGGGGGCCCTGTGTGGTCTGGAGCCAGGGCACCAGACACACACATACAAAGTGCCTGACACAGCACCTGGCCCAAAGCACATCAGCAAAAGCGGAAAATGTACTTTTTTTTTTTTTTAACTTATGGGCTTTTAGTCAAAGATAAGGGGCTTGTACAATTAGGCTATAGTCATTTGCTAAACAGTCTTAATCAACTTAGGATAGGTCATGGGGCAGGGGGACAGAGGTAGGGCAAAAGAAGCCACACGACAGGGGACCCAGGAAACAGGCAGGGACACTCTTCTTTTGTGGTGGCCAGGTTTCCATCAAAGATTACAAATACTTCTCCTCCTGTGGTCATTCCTTACCATTTTATTTTTCTGATAGAATAAGTTGTCTTTTCTATAGAAAGACTTTTTTTTTCTCTTCTTTTTATTTCTCTCATTTGTCTCTTTGTTTTTCTGTCGCCTCAATACCCTCTCCTGACTTTACTCACTTGAAAGTAAAGCAAATTAAATGGAATAAAAATCCTCTCAGGAAGAGGCATCTTGATCCACCAGCTTTAAGAAATTTGCATCTCTTCAATTCCTCCTAAGTATTCATTTCCCTTTTTTCTCCCTCATCTTGAAAATAATTACTGCATGAGCACTTTTCCCCTAGCTGAGAACTTGAAGCACTGAGCCTGCCAGCAGTGATTCAGCCATCTTTTGCAGAATCCTCAGTGGCAATGAATTTTGACTAAGTGTTCCCAAGTGTAGCCCTGTCACTGCAGCAGAAAGGACAGCAGTGGACACATTAAGTAATGTTTCTTCATAAGCATGTTGTCCCATCACATTGTTTTTCATATTTAATATTTATCCTCCACTTCCAGTACCTTTGGTATTACACAGAGCTATACAAAGTTCCGAGTCAATAATAGTAACAATAATGGCTCATAAATGCAGTTTAAGATTCATTTTCACACACATCTACAGGCTGTGAAGTTAAATGACTTGCTTCAGGAGCAAAACCCAGATTGGAAGAAACTTCCCTAGCCCTGACCACTGTGGCTCCGTTGGTTGGGCACCATCCCATCCCACAAAGTGAAATGTCACTGGTTCCCAGTCAGGGCACACGCCCAGGTTGCGGACTCAGTCCGTGGTTGGAGCGCATACAAGATGAGAAGTAACCGAGGGTTGTTTCTCTCTCTCTCTTTCTCCCTCTCTTCCCCTCTCTCTAAAAATCTCACCCTCAGATGGAAGTCACACCTGCTGTTGTGCCTGCCCCACCCACAAACCCCCAAAATGGAGCCCCACCTGCTGTTGCCAAGGTAACATTATGATCCACTTCATTTTTAAAAACTAGAACCTTAATGCTGGTGACTCCAATGCTGTCTTCAATTTAGACCTGCCCCAATCTGTACGTGCATAGGCCCATTGCTTCCACGCATCTCCTTATGACATCTCTTAGTTACCTCGAACTCAATCTTTCCAACCAAAGCTAGGCTGCAACCTCCCCCACTCAAACTTTCTCCTCTCTAGTTTCCCAAACTACAGCCAAGTAAGTACTCCTCACCTGCCCCCTTTGCCTCATCGCTCAAGGTAAACACACTCCACCTCAAACCACTGCAGGTTATAGTGGATGGATTCATCCCCAGCCCGGTCCCACTCAGTCCATCTGTTCATGTCCTAAGCATGGGAAGGCTACTGTAGGGCAAGAAAACTATTCAATTGTCTGTGTGCCACTCCAGCCATCGCCTTGGAGCACAGTGGGCTTACAAGGTGGAGGGCCTGCTCACGCTCCGGAGAGGACGGGGAATAAATTTGTGGGACAGTAGTTTATAAGAGAAGGCCGGCAAGGGCTAGGTGAAGCACCGTGGTACCCCAAGCGTTCATGCTGGCTACCAGCATGAAAGTCAGAGGAAAAGTGTCCTTCATCATGGAAACTCATCCCTTAAAATGGTGAGTCTTGAGGGCTGTGCCACAGTGAAATGGTGGGCAGTGGGCGGCTACTGGCCAGGGTGAATCCCTTTCTCGCCAACAGAGGTGCTGACTGGACAGGTGAAGGAAGGGTGGAGAAGAGATAATGAGGGAGCGGGAAGAACAGAGGCTGGTCTGGAGAATTTCAAAATGGGAGCAACAGGCCCCCAAATAACCTGTCAGCAATGGCTTCAGTGCCCACTTCTGCCCGGTCCATCGATGCCCCCCACCCTCTGCACTAGAGGGGGCTACTCCAGAGCCCCGGAAGTGCCTCTGCAACCATGATGCAGCCCACACCCAGCTTTTGACACTCAGCCAAATGCCTTCCATCCTCCCCGGCCCTCTTTCTGATTTACATCGTAACTTAAATCTTCGCTTGCTAGTCTGTTCAGTGGCATCACAATCTTAAGGGGTGCTTTTATTTACAAACTCAGTAATTGCTTTTCCTATTAGCTTTACCCTCCCAGAAGTAAAGAATCAAAAACTACACATGTAATAAAGCCGCCCTTGAGTCTCAGCATATAGGTGATCTCAAAGCCAGCTTTCCTCTGATATTTGGACCTTTCACTCCACAAGGGAAGGCTTCTTGGATTTGCTCACCGAGGGGAGAGTGTGGGACTGGGTCATATCTGAATTCTTAGGAGGGCTGCTGCTTAATCAGCTTAGGAAGCCAAGAAAGGCACCTACCTAGACGCAATGGATCAGCACTCGCCACCCATTCCATCCTCCTCCCAGCCTGCCCCTCAGACAGCAGAGGCTCCCTGGCTCTCGTAGCCAAGGCTGTGAATGTGGCTTCAGTTTGGACAGACCATGTGGAGAGAGTGACGCAGAGGCTGTGCTTCTGCCCATGGGCAACAAGACAGTGGGCTTTCTGCATCAGCCTGAGCAGAGGCTGCCCCACCCCAGTGTATAGCCGGCAGGTTCACGGATACCCAGAGGCAGGGGGCCCTGGGCAGCCACTTGGATGATGTGGATGTGGCAGGTGCAGTGTGATTCGGGAACCAGCTGCATTTCATGACCGCTTCTTGATTGTGACCTAGGTATATAACTCTGAAGCTGAAAGCTGCCTGTTCTTAGAAGCCAGGAAGATGAGTCTTAGCCTGTGACTCAACTTACAACCCATTGTTTGAAATGTTGCAGAGATGCGGTAAGCAATTTCGAATCCCTTACTGAACAGCCTTCTGATGAAAACTCATTTGCAAGGACTTTCCTCCGCAATCAGCCCTGACCATGTAGGATCTGAAGACCTCACAGCTCGTGTGTGTGCGCGTGTGTGTGTGTGTGTGTGTAATTTGGAAAATTACTAATTACACCACAAATATATGAGCATTCAAAAAGACCTTGTGTTTAAAGCTAGTCATTATCCAGTGGTAACGTAGATAACACTGTGTCCAAGGGAACAAAAGTGGCCATCCCCATGGGGGGCAGGTGGCCATCGTGGACCTTAGATGTGAGGCTTAAAGAAGGACACAAAGTCACTTATGCAATATCAAAATGAGAACGCACACCCTCCGTCTAATCACGAGGAAACATCAAATAAACACAGAATGAGTGACATTCTATTAAAAAGGCAAGGACTTACAATTCTGTAAACCAAGGGATTGGATTCTTTTAAAATGTTGATGTCATAAAAGACAGGAGGCTGCAGAAATGTTCCAGATTAAAGGAGGCTAAAGAGATGTAACGACTAAATGGAGCATCTGACCCTAGACTAGATCCTGTCCTGGAGTGGGAGAGCTACTTTCTCTGTTTCTCAGACCCCCTAGTTGTAAGTGGAAGTGGTTGCTGACATTCACATCGTGGTTTAGCCACCCACACTGAGAGAGGCTGAGTTTCCTGTCAGGCCCTGTTCTAAGTGCCTGTGTGAGGGGCTGGTTGAAATGTTGCAGTTTTCTCCCCCTGGGCTGACCAACTACAGTGGGGAAGCCGGATGGGTGGGTGGGTGGATGGGTGGAGTGGGGGAGAGGTAGTTCCTGAAAAGGGTACTGGAAAGATCCCAACAGAAGGCAGTTCCACTGGTGTCTGCTGGGACACACTACGGAGTTAGGGAACTTAGTTATATGTCTCAGCTTAAGGGTTGCTTCTTTGGGGCGAGTTTGATGAGACTGGTTGTCCCTGGGCAAGTGACAAATAAAAGGCCTGATTAGTAATAATCTAACTCTAACTCAGTAGAGACAAGCTGCAAAGCAAAGGGGCGAGGATCAGGTGCTGGCCCCCCTTAGGGCTGGGGCTTCTCCGTAATTCCCTGCTCTCTCTGGATAGGTGATCGCCTTAGAGAACGACGCGTCTTCATGCGCTTTTTTGCTTGGCGCCTCCCGTGCTCAGCATTGCCTGGGCTGCCCCTGGGAAAGGGGAGGTTCCCCTCTCAGTGCTGAAGCCCTCTGAGAGGCAGGTGGTGGGGGAGGTCTGGGGGGGCGGGGTGTGAGGGATCAGAAAAAATATAAACTGGGTAAAGGAGAGAGGGGAGTGGAGAGACACTGCACTGGACTCAGGAAAGCCCCCGGCCCCCACTAAAGCGCCTTTCTGAGAAGGTTCCAGAGAGCAGTGGGAGGTGTGCATATTGGGACTGAGGGGAAAGATCAGGGAGAGGGAAAGTACCAGGAGAGCTGGCCCCTCTTCTCAGTGCACTGTTCCCAGGTTGCATCTCTACATTCCAAGGGGCAAACTACTCGGCCCTGACGGTAGCCATTCATTCATTCATTCATTCATTCAGTCGGCCAGTCAGTCAGTCATCATTGCTCTAATATTAATTAATTAATTAATTAATGTATCAAGCTTAGTGCTACAGAGAGTATTCTGAGATTGAGTCAGGAGAAGAGACAGACATGTAAGCCTTAATATAATCGCTACTTTAAGGTAAGCATGAGCAAAGTGCCAAAGAGAAGAGAGTCACTGGGGTACCTGGATGAACTGCAGACAGCTTCATGGAGGAGGGATACGGACTGAGTGGTGGGAGATGACCCCACACAGTATCGTACAGCAGAAAGAGCACTGAACGGGCATCCGGCTGCCTGGGGTTTTATCCCGAGTCTGCAGCCATGGGGCCAGCACTGACTCTCCCTCAGCTCTGTCTTCTTAGCAAGTCACTTCCCATCCCTGGGCTCTGTCCCTTCACACACTTCACACAGGGCACTGGGCTTGAAAGTGATGGAAGGACACCTCTCTGTCGAAGATCCTGTGAGTGCCTGCCCCAGTGGGTCATTTTCACTATCAGACATGAGAGAGTCCCAGGTGTGCGCCCAGATTGCAGGTGGAGCCCGCCCCCGGCTGTGCACTGGCCCCAGAGGCTGGAGTGGGCATCGGCCTTCCCTGCCTGCCCTCCGCCTCTGATCGCTTGTGCACGAGGTTGTCTCTTTCACTTAGCACGAGAAGCTGAAATTATTGCATTGCCGTTTTGCAGAGAAGGAATTGGATTTCTCACAAAGTTTATGTGGGAAATGAGCTGCTTAAGTACCAGGCTGAGCATGTGCACATTATAACCAGAGCCTGGAAAATTATTAAACTCTGTTCTTTGGTAAAGAAAGATGACCCACAAGAGATGGGCCGTCTAGCAACCCAGACTGCAAATGACAGCTTGTCAGGGAGTTCAAGTTCCCATCAAGCAGAAAGAGGAAGTAACTACTTGAAACAGTTTTTAGCAGTTTTTAAAGACAGCTGAACTATGATTCTTGTTTCTGATGAGCTACTCCCAACACACTCGGAGGTTCCCACAAGTACCTCCAATTCAACTTGCCCTAAATAGAATGTATCATCTCTTCCAATCCATTCTCCTACCACCCTAACCACCATGAACCATGTCTCCTACCCAGAAACCTGGAATCGCTAGATGTCGTAGAAAATGCTCTTGTCCTCATTCAGTGCAGCCATCAGCGGTCGAAGCCTTGGGCCTCCTCCCCGGGGTTTTATGATGCTGCCCTTGCCCGTCCGTTTTCTCAGCCAGTTCCCAGGTTCAGACCCTCATCACCTCTTGCCTGGATCACACAGGAGCCCCTTTACTCATCACCGTCTCCACTTCAGCTTCTATCCAGGAAGCCCTCTACCTTGCTGCTTCCGTTTTTACATTTTTTTAAATGTGAAATATATCCCCAATAGTTTAAAAATTAAACAGCGGAGTCATTGGACAAAGAGGGAGACCACTGCCCTTTCCTTAGCTGGCCAGTGCAGCCCTCCATGGACCATCTTTCTCCCTCTCCCCTCCCTCTCCCCGACCGGGACCCACAGTCCTGACTCCATGTGGGCTTTGTATACATTCTGGGACCAGACTCGAGAGTTCCACAAAACAAATACAGGTGGGAGTCTTGTAAATATCTGGTCATTTTTTCCCCAAGTTTTTCATATTTCTGTTCCATCTTCTTTTTGTTGCTGTTATATTAAAATGCAATTGCTTTTATATGATCTTGGATCTAGAAATCTTTCGTTTATCTGCAGAACCTCCACTGCTTTTTGAGCAGCATTGCCCAACATGTGTTCTTTTGTTTGTAGGTGTTCACACAACATGTTAAGGTTCTGTGGTCAAACAACCTAACAGGAAACTACCCGGGTGTAATCGAGAGGTTAGACAGCATCTGATCTGCTGAAGAGGTCCCATGAGAGAGACGGAGGCATCATGGGAGAAAAGGGCGCACTGTGGGGGGAAAGGGGACCCCCTGGGAGGGAACAAGGCCCCATGGGAAGGAATGGAGTTACATGGGAGGGAGGGAAGGGGGTCCCACTGGAGGGAAGGGGTTCCGTACAAGGGAAGGGGGTCCTGTAGTCAGGAAGGGGGTTCCATGAGAGGAAAAAAGAATCTCCAAGGCGCAACAATGATTTTGCCAAGCCCTTCTCTGTGTTCCTCCCTGGGCTGGGTCCTGGGGACAGCGTCCTGGGGGCAAGGTCCTGCTCTCAAGGGATCTCCTTCCAACCTGATGATAGATAGACTCTTTTTTTACTCCTTGTCTGTGCTCCTCAGCCCTGTGGTGACCAGATCTTCCCTCTGCGCATTTGGTCCCAGGCCACCGGAGCCACTCAGGATGCCTGGGAGCTCACCCGGCCTCCCCGCATTGCGAACTGGTAACTGCCGAGCAAGCACCGTGACCATCCCACTCCCAGGCTTCTGTCCAGACGAACCAGTGGGGCACTTACACTCCAGCAGGACCTCAGCAGGACTTCCGCCTGAGGTCACGACTTTGCTCGGCCTCCTTCCCTCTGCGCTCTGGCGTCCCCGGGCTCTATTCAGCCTCCCCTGGGAGCTGTTCCTGACTTGTCTCTGAGTCGTCTTCTTCCATTTGCTTTTTTCATCGGACTACTTGGCCCAACCTGGGTCTTCACTGATCAACCGAATGGGAGGAAACCTCTAGGTGTACAATTTAGCATCCAACCAGGAAAACAGGGTCCTCCCCTTATAATTCAGAGAAGGAATTCAATGCAGGTTATGGAAGAGCTAAGAAACTGAGCCAGGGCACTGAAGCCACCAGAATCAGCAGCAACAGGACACACGACCAGCCCTGCCAGGGCCAGGGCGAGCAAGTGGGCTCTCAGATTCCAGGCGCTGAGACCACAGGGCCCGTCAGTAGGAGGCGAGGTCCCAGAGCCACACGGCTACTGCTTCTGGAATGGGAAACAGAAACCAGACCTGAGCAGGCAGGTGAGGCCTGGCCATCAGCAAAGTACCTGCAGGGAATGGGTGAGCTCCCAGAGAAACGACTGCCCTGTGAAGGGGGCGTTTTTCCCTAGCTGAAAATATCTCCCCATTGAGAAAACACTTGTGCAGACATGACTGGCCGTACACCCATCCCTCAGTCGGCCGGTGTCACAGGATGCCAGGGGCTGATAAGCATGCCCAGCTCATCCAGGAGGCCATATCAAATGCCACAGAACCTCTGACATGTCAGGGTTAGGCCTCTGATGATGTCGGGTGGGGTGTGCAGATCCTGACACTCCAATGGGCCAAACAGCTCAGACAAGAGCTCGTTCTAACAAGAGCTCAAGGACATTCTAATAACAACCCTGGAGGTCTGTTAGCCCTTAAAAATTGTAGTGTTTGTTCCCCATGCCCCTCTGAGCTCCCTGGGATAGCATGTTATAATTTCATTTCAACTGATTATCTACTTTCTTTCCCCAAAGGAAAAAAATATTAGACCCAGTGAGGGCACTTTCAAAGCTGTCGTGCATGGGCCCTTTCCATTTGGGCTGAGTGTGAGAGGACAGGGAGAGAGCAGGCCCTGAGAGCTGCTCCCTGGCCTCCCGGAGGCCTCCACTCAGTCCTGGCTGCATGTCAGAGCTGGGTCCTGGCTGACCTGGTGGTGAGAGCGCTGACAAGCAGTCAGACTTCCTGGGAGAGGGTGTCGGGCTGGCCTGCCCCGCCCTGCTGGCTTGCCCCTTGTCTGGACTCTTGGTGGCCCCGGTGCTGAGTGCTGGCATCCACTGCCTTCTGA
This sequence comes from Mormoops blainvillei, assembly GCA_004026545.1. Taxonomy (NCBI): domain Eukaryota; kingdom Metazoa; phylum Chordata; class Mammalia; order Chiroptera; family Mormoopidae; genus Mormoops; species Mormoops blainvillei. The sequence continues at coordinate 23,470 of PVJD01006002.1, read as the reverse complement.
GGTGCGGATGGAGATTGAGCAGGTGTGGGGTCTTTGTGATAACATCCCCTCCTTGGGAATGGGAAAATGTGACAGGGACTACCTGGCAGGAGGCCACAGGAACCTGAAGAAAAATGAGTGGCAGCACCTCGAAATGTTCTAGAGGCCCTCACTCTGGATTCAAACCTTGAATGGTTGTTTGCTCTAGGCTGACCCTTAACAAGGAGAGGGGTCTTCCCTGGTGGCCACAGGCCACTTGGGTCAGCGTGGTCGTAAAGCCTTCTCCTGATCTGGGGATTCATCTCATCTCACTGTTCCTATAAAGAATGATCTGCAAATGATTATTTCTGATAATGGATAAGAAAGGGTTGAGTTTAGAAACTGACAAGTATGACACTTTATACTTGCACACTGAGTTTGAATACAGGAATATAAACTTGTGCCTGGATTGTTTTGTAAATATTGTCAAACTGTGTGTATGCGTGCACGATCACGTGCACACATCTGTGTGTGTGTGTGTGTGTGTATGTGTGTGTGTATGTGTGTGTGACTGCTCCACTCTTCTAGTCACACTGCAAATTCCAAACTTAATATCTTTGAGTTCTTCTTCAATACCAGTTACGCTGCTCTTCTCAAATTTAGTGCCAGGGACAAATTTTCATGAATTACATGCTGAAACCCTCGAGCACATATGCTAAAATCCCAACTCCTTTCCACTAGCAGAAAGCCGCAGATCTCGGCTCGGCCCCCACACTCCCTCGGGCTCCCCCTGCTGTCCTCACGCTGACCTAACTATTCCCCAGACCTGCCCAATGGTTTGTCCACAGAACCTTTGCATTTGCAGTTCCCTCTGCAGAAATGCTCTCCTCCTAGTCTTCGCAGGGCCTTTCCGGCTGCACCTGCTCCTCCAAGGCTGCCGCCCTCTCTGTCCCCTCACTTGGCTTGGTTTTCTTGGCATTTCTCACTTCCCATATGACTTGTACATGAGTGAATAAATACATGTGCAGAGGGATAGGTGAAGTGTCAGGGATGCTGGGACAAGGCTCTGTGACCCTTGTTCAGGAAGAATGAACAACATGAAATAAGGCTGAGAGACAGAGAAAGGTGGGTGACGCAGAGGGACTTTGTGTCAGGTATGGCAGGACAAAGAGCAGCCTCTCCCGGAAGATGTGACTTTGGTTCTGGAGGTAAGATGGCTTCAGTGGGGGCAGAATTGGAGAATGGGTCAGAGAGGCCTTCACTGTCATCCAGGTCTATTGGCTGTGACACAGGGCTGACCAGCCAAGTCAGAGGGAAAGATCCAGAAGGAAATAGACAGTGCCTTCAATGAATTCAGCCCTGGCCCTCCACAGGTGACAACAGAGGTGAAAGTCCAGGAACAGGAGGTAGGGCCTTGATGTCCAGCCATCCCTCTTCACATGCAGGGTCCCAGAAATTCTAATGAGGCACCAAAGCTCACGGGAGGCATTATTCAAACAAAGCAAGGAAGGGGTTGCCTCACAGAGCGGTGGCCTGGGAATACTGGTGACTGACAATGCCTTCGGTTCTGCCAGATCTGATGGAGTACCCCCCATGCACAAGGGCCTTACTCTTGGACTATATACTCTCTTGATTTTTAAATGCAAGCGCATCATTGCACCCAATGCTTAAGAACAAGGGCATTCTTAGCGGTCATTGGCTGAAGGATGTTGACAAACTGTATACATGTTACAAATTACTATGTCATCCTGGCGATCATGGCACCTCTTTATCTCTAGGGATGCTTTTTGCTCAAAGTTTATTTGCTCTGATATAACCATACGAACCTTATTTTGGTAAATATTTACCTGGTCTGGTAGGCAGAATAACGAAACTGACCCCCACCCCCCAGCACATGCAAAACTTTCTATGTTCTAATCCCTGGAGCTGTCGATATGATATTTTACATGGCAAAAGGGACTCAGTAGAAGTTAAGGGTCTTGAGCTGAGAGGTTATTCTGGATTATCTGGATGGTCCCAGTGTAGTTCCAATGGTAGGATAAGAGGGAATCAGAGGAGACAGCAATGTGGTGATGGCACCAGAGAGTGTGGCGATGCCCTTTGAATGGAGGAGGTCATGCACCAAGGAATACAGGTGTCATTGAAAAAGGACAAGGAAACGGGTTTTCCCTCAGAGCTTCCAGAAGAACCAGCCCTGCCAATACCTTGGCTTTAGCCCAATAAAACTAATCCTGGACTTCTGACCTCCAGAGCTGTAAGAGAGTAAATTCTTGTTGTTTTAAGCCACTGCATCGACAGTACTTTGTTGTAGCAGCAACTGAAAACCAATGCACCCCATAGTTACTACTTCTCTGGTAGCTCAGGCCTTCCATCTGAGACCATTTTCCTTCTGCCTGAAGTAAATCCTTTTGACTTTTCTTCATTGAGGATCTTTTGGTGTTGACCCTTCTCAGCTTTTGTTGTTTGGAAAAAGATATTCCCCTCACAAATCAGGGAACTGGTTCCACATATATTTCCTGGAGACTTCTGCCATTGCTGCTCTTCCTTTGGGATGAGTTCCAGTCACCTGCTTCCTTATAGTCTCTTTTTTAGTTGAATGTGTCAGCAAGTGTCCTCAGTAGACATTAGCGCTGTTCCCCAAAGACATTTTCCTGTCCAGGCACAATATAAGAATGTAAGTCTGAATGTGTTTGCATGGGTGGGGTCATGAGATCAGTTCTAGCAACTGAATGGTAAGTAGAAATTACTCATCTTGTGAGTGAGCATTTAATTCTTAATATGAACCCTCAGAGATCTCTCTTTCCCTTGTTAGCAACTGGCAATAGGCAAAATAGAAGCTTCCCTGACAACCTGGGTCCCTGTGTGACCTCAGTGAGTAGAGCCCTCTGTCAATTTGTAATGGACACATAGTAAGGAACAAGAAATGAACATTTGTTGGGGCTATTTGTTGTCACAGCAAAACCTAGCCTATCCTGACTGGTACAATGTTCTTGAGGCATCTACATTTTGGTCTCTCTTTTTAGATTAAATCAAACAAAAAGCTTTAAGAAAACCAAAGGTAATTATGCCACAGATTAGATTCTCAAAGGTCTGGGATTCAGGATCTGAGCAAGCTAAGGGTCACCCCAGAAAATTCAGGACCAATCAGATGGCCTTAAATTCTCTGAAATGAGAGACAGCACCCAAAACATAGGGAGAAATCAGCAGAAGTTCCTAAATGGACCCATCTACCCAAGGTTCTCTAAGACATTTGCAGCCAGTAGCTACCCACAGTGTGAGTTCCAAGCTCCATCACAGTCCAGGGGTGTAAGCTGAGGTTCAGTGAGCTGAGCCTGAGGATTTCGGCCAAATGAGGCCCTTCCCCATCCCCCCCAGAGACTCTATTCTTTAGAGAGGAGCAAGGGCAGGAGCTCCAGGTATCTGTTAACTATGGTCGGCTCTTCTCGCAGCCCCAGAGCCCCAGTAACATAAGATAAATAAACTGGGCCTGGGACTACTGGAGCAGAGACTTTACGTCAGTTTCCTAGGAATGAAAGATTGTCCTCAATGTAGCAGGATGATCTGCCATCATTTTCTGGAGGCTAATTATAAGCCTGAAATGAGGACAGCACCAATTTTGGAATCTCCTCAGAGAGTAGCAAAACACTGACAAAGACTAGCTTTCAGTTTAACTTTGGGCAAATGGTCCAACATGCCATGGCCTAGATTCCTTGACCATAAAATAAGAATATCAAATGGCTTGTTTGGAACTGGGCCACAACAACATTCTGAAAGGTGCTGTACAAACATGGCGTTTTGGAATTACGGCATCTCAGAAGACTGACAAGATCACTCTTTCGTCTACTGCCTTCAGATAAGCACTTTTGTATAGTCTGCACGGAGGAGAACTGGTCTCATTTTATAGTGGTTCTGAGCAGACTTCACACTGCTGTTAGTTTATTGTCACAGTAAACAGCTTGTTAAGAAATTCCTTCCCGTGCTGTCTTAACTTCCACATCTTGTATCCCTTGACAACCTCTTCTATTGTCCTTGGGTATCCCTGGTGCTCTTATTGGACTCGCTGTGCTATGATGTCCCTCCTGTTGCTACCTGAGATAAGGGCCATGTCTCTCAGATAGGAAGCCAACACCTCCTCTGGAGCGAAGAGACAATCCCAAGATCCCCACAGGAAAGAAGAATGAGGAAAGGTAGAAAGCAACTCTTGTTCTCAGGGCTATAAACCCTCAGATGCAGGCTTCAAGAGATCCAAACATCCTAAAAGTTATAAAAGGAGTTATAAAAGGCCTCTGTCTCATGAAGGCTGTTGAAACACTAGAATAACAGGTGTCCAATGGGAGGACCTCAGGACAAACATGTGACAAGTATATGTCAGAAGCCAGATTCTCAGTTGCATATTGTTAAATGTACTTTAATGTCCTTGGGGATAAGCATCTCCCCACCCTTCTTTTGGGAGGGGACTTTTGATGGAAATCTGGAGCAGCCCTAGATCACATTTCTTGTGTGAGAATATTTGTTGTTCTTCCTATTCACCTTGCTGGCCCAGAAGTTTCTTTGTCCTTCTCTAATCTCTTCATTCAATCAACAAATAGTCATTGAGCTCCTATAACATGCTAAGCATTGAGGATCTAGCTGTGAGCATGATCTACCTGGTGCCTGTCCTCAGGGAGCTTCCAGTCTATGAAGACCAGATGCCCTGTTCTGGGACTAGGCTCCTGCTATCTCCTCACTGGCCCCTCACCAGGTTCCATTCTGCCCTCCTGTTGGGGTACTAGCCTGCTTACCAAGATAAAGTATCCAGATGAGGTTATGAAAGTATGTGGTCCAGGAGGTAGCAAATGGGTGGGTAACAATGGGTGCTGGGCTACTTCTGGACCAGGGATTGCCTATTTCAAGGCTGGCCTGACTCAGAACAGTCATATTGACAAGAAAGTCCACAAGGTTATTATTAAACTAGACAGATGCCCACTCACAGGCCTTCAGCAATGAGTCAGAGTTAATTCCCGGACCTAATGAAATAACACATGAGTAAAATGAAATAACCAATAAAAGGAAAATAATGAAATTCTAGTGTTAAGGAAGCCCTTGGCACCATGAAGATGGGTGGTCAGGTAAGGGGTTGGACTTTCTACTCACCATGAAGCCCTCACGACCATATCTTGCTGCTAGTCTAACCCTTTAGCTTGGCAGCATCTCGCAGAGAGTCACATAGATGACAGAGGGTGAAACAAGTCAGTAATGTTTTCGTGGCAGGTAGTTGGTGTTTACATAGGAGTTTGCCTCTCAATCTTGTCTCTCTTGCATCTACTTTTTGACCTTGCCCCTGCTGCCTAGTAGTTTCCAGAAGGGAGAAAAAAGACCATTTTACTTTCTGTAGGCACTCCTGTGAAGTGTTTAGAAAAAATAAAACTTAAAACTTGCCTAATCTGAGGGTTTGGAATGACCTCCGGATGCTAATGAGCCATGTGTTTCCAGCTGCGGTCTTTGGCCGTGGCCCTCTGTGTGAGTGCAGCCTGGGGCCAAAGGGGCAGTGTCCTGGTAAAAACCTTGGGAACTCCTGGCTCAGTTAGGAATATTATACTATGTTCACTTGGTGTATCCTCAGAAACATCCCCCAAAACTTCAGGACACAATTACTTACCAGCAGAGAAAAAGTACTGGGGTAAACAAAGTGCCTAAAGAGGAATCTTGATTGTTTTCCTTTCCTCTTATTTGTTTCTTAGGTAAAAAAAAAAAAAAAAAATTTACAGCAGAAGCCATTACAAAAGCAAAGCAGTTATGATTCAGAACAAACGCATCCTGCACAGCAAGCCTGATAAACAACAGCATTAAACTCTGACTAGCTAGTAGTGGGCGAAATGCCAGTCTTAAATATCAGAGAATTTCTCTCGGGACCTCTCGAATCACATCTGCTGTGTGATGTTTGCTGTTACCTGCAGGGTAACTCAGCATATCATCGGGTCCCGAAGCAATCCCTTCCCCACTATGCTGGAGGCAGTTGATGGAGTGTGTGCCGGGGCATGGTGTGGTTTCATTTCAGACCGAATGAACATCTAATTGAATGCTTACACGGTTGCATTCCATCCTGGAAAATCTACCTGCTGGTTTCACCACCAGCGGGGAGTTCTCAGAGACAGGTGACACTTTGCACAGTAGCAGTGGCAATTTCATGAAAATGTGTCTCCTGATTTGATTCTCACGTAAGCATCACTTGCTCATAATACAGTGATGGTGGAAAGACAACTGTTGCCCTTCCACCCCCCCTTCAGTTTACTCACCCCGACAGAGTTCCTAATGTGTGACCACCCTCGTCTCAAATAAAACGAGGAGGAAAACCCAAACTGCCCCGCGGGGGTGTCTGCTCGCAACCGCACCCACTCGGTGCTTCTTTTCTCCTCAGTCTAATGAACTGTTGTAACTCTTTGCCTCCCACTTGAAGTGTTTACGCTCATGTTTCTTTCAGAGTTTCCGGTACAAACCATACTTATTTTCCAAAACAACATTTCTCTAATTTTTTGCCCTAAAGCCCGAGCATTAATGAAGGCAGGAGTGGGTTTAGGTTTAAAAACAAAGGTTTCTGGTTTTCATAGACATCAAAGGCTAAGTTTTTTACTAAATCTTAAGGAGATTCTGAGTCATAGTTTTAATTTTGCTTATGTAACTATTAGTGCTGTTCTGTTATTGCCTTAATGAGTTTTCACATCAATTAAAACAGGAGGAGCCAGGAGCAGCAAAGTCCGTAGAGGCCAGAGGCTAAGCAGCCCAGAGAGCAGCTGTCCCAGGGAGCCAGTAACACTGAATAGCCGTTAAAAAGTGTGGCCACGAGAGTTGTTACATATAAAAAATCAAACCGGGTAATCTACGCTCACTTTTGTAGGCATACAGGTCAATGTATATGTGTGCATGTGTTTAACATGCATGGAAAGAGGACTGGGGTGTTGCTGACATAGCCTAGCTGGTGCAGGGTGGAATAAAGGAGAGTTTTTTCCACTCTGATTATTTCTGTGTCGCTGGGTCTATTTCAAGACTGTGTTACTTTATAATACATATGTGTACACATACATCCATAAGTGAGTAAGTATGTATGTATATAAAAGAGAAGAGTAACTTCCAATTTTATAACTCTTCTGGAATGTTCGTATGGTAGTAGTATCAGCCCTAGAGGTTGAGAATAACTTCTTCTCTTTGGCTTATGGGCTTCAGAGGGCTTGTCTTTCTTTTGCTGCAATGATTCTCAACCTTGGATACACATTAGAAACACTTGGGAACTCTCCCATTTCAATGCCCCGGCCACACGTTGGACCCGTGAAGTCAGGTCTCTGTAGGGTAGACTGGCTCCCGCCAGGCTGAGGGTCGCTGCTCTATTCTCTAAACCCCTCGACGGTAGGGCCTGGGTCTGGTTTGTTTTTTTACCCTCAAAGCTCTTAAGTTAGTGACTTACCTTAATAAAATATAATGAAGAGATCTTGACCCTCCAATATTTCCAGAGGGATAAAAAAACCATAATAACCAGAAATTGAATGATGTGTTAAAACTGTCCAAAAAAAGTACACAGATTCACAGTATCCAATAGACAACATCATCCTCTTCTTGATACTTTCAGAGCCAGTTGACCTCTTGGACATGCATCTTGTTGTGCATATGCATGCGTGCGCGCACACACACAAACACACACACACACACACACACACACACACACACACACACACACATGGTTCCTCCTCTGTCCCTGGGAACTGAGTGTGGGGTTTCTCTGGTCAGATGAGAAACCAGTCGAGGAAAGTGAAAACCCTCAAGCAGTTGTGCCCTTTGTTGATGTTCACACGAAAATTGTAAAATAAATTTTTCCACCACCACTGAGCAGGAAGCCGCCTTGGAGGGACCCCTGTTCCTCTTGTGACTGTGTCCCAACACCCATTACATTATTCCCAAGCCTTTTCCCAATAGAGGCCAGACTTTTCTTGGAACTTATTAACAACCCCTCATGAAATGAGACCTTGGAAATTTTTAAGTTCTTCAAATATATTTTGGATTTTTTTCTTGCAGATGGTGCCAAAAGCTTTTTCTTCCACCAGCACAGCTGGTATTGTTGGTTCTAGTGGCCTCGTCTAAAACTTTGTGGTTTTAAATGTCACTGATCCGTGGCCCTACCAGACCTGTTAACAAGGAATGAATGATGAGGGTAGGGGTCCATTTTTAATGGGCAGCACAGCTGCATTTTTCAATGATTGATGTGGCCCTCCGAGCAGCCTGTGTCATTCTATTTATTGTCTACAGGTGTCAGTCTCTTGATGACAAGATTTCAGAGGCAGAATATCTGGAGTATGAATTATAATTTTATGATAAATATCCCTGTAATATATTAATGAGGTGCTTTAAAAATAATCTATGTAAACACTCTGAGTTTACCTGTCTTTCTTTAACTCTTACAAGATGTTAGCCATCATCATTCTGTTTTCAGACCTTAGGTTGATGTTGTTTTTTTAAATCTCGTCATCACAACAGATTCTGTGAAATCATGTCACTTACTAAACCCCTGAAGCAAATGAAACTATCCACATATTTTTGGATATTATATATATTTAAATCAAGAAACTCCCTAATTATTTGGAACAGTAGATTACCTTTTATATCACTTAGGAGTACATACATGTTGTGAGCTTACAATTCCAAACAGAGAAATAATGGTCTTAAATCCCAGTATTTGGGAAACAAACTACATTAACTCAACTATGTAAATTATGGTATATGAGTCAAAATAATGATGTAAGAGTTGCAAACTTTTCATCAAGGTAGAAACTGAAATTAAGAGAAAAAATAAAACTGATTCCTTTAGCTCTTCTCTTTTGAGGGTGACATGTTCAGAGCCCATCTCTACTGGGCTGGCATCTTCTCATCTGGCTACTCAAACATATTGTTCATGTTAATTCTTGCACAGATTTGTATATTTAATGTGTATATGTCCTACTTTATTCATTTATTTGATATTTCATTCGTGGTTACTATGGCTTCTTGCATAGAAGTTCGTGTTAAAACAAAAGTCTTTGTTTTTCCTCCCTGGTTCTCTCAGAGGTTCTGTCTTTCTAGTAACCGCTGTCATATGGGGGGCCACCCACCCCACCTTCCTCTACCTCCACTGTTCTTCTCTGGCTTTTTCAATGACCTGTGAAATAACTGAGTCAAGCAGGAATCATCAGTGAATGCTACAACCATTAAGTAAAATGTTGTGGGAAGATGGGATCTTGGGTCATTACCAAAGTACCACCTCATAGGTGATTTGACCATTTTAAGGGAAGGACCTGCTTTTACAAAAGCCCAGGCGGTCCACCGAGCAGCCATAGGAGTAGACGTAGCGGCCCTGACAACGGCACGCGCTCGGGCTGGACCTCCAAGTGTGGTCCAAAAGGAAACATTCGGTATCATCTATGAAGTACCCTTTTCCTGGTAAATTCAACCCGAATTTAACAAAGCTTTTATGCCTAACCTTCAGGGCACAGGAAATTTAATACCTATGGTATCAAGGTAAGGATACTACAAGAAAACACTCAGTCGTATTGGGCATTCTATAAGACACACTGGCCCAGTCTCTTCAGAAAATCAATATGATAATGGAAAGCAGTTCAGTGGTTGAGGGGGACCACTGCACAGGGGCACAAACGAGCTCTTCAGGGAGATAGCAATATTTATCTTGATTGGGACAATGGTTACATAGGTGTATATATATTCACCAAAACTTACAAACATTGCACTTAAAATGACTGTATTTTATTTAATTAATAAACTTATTTAATTTTTTAAATAAAGATTTTACTTATTTATTTTTAGAGAGAGGGCATGGGAGGAAGAAAGAGAGGAAGAGAAACATCTATATGACAGAGATATGTGATCAGTTGCTTCTCACATGTCCCCAACTGAGAACCTGGCCTGCAACCCAGGCATGTACACTGCCTGGGATTTGAACCACCAACCTTTTGGTTCACAGGCGGGCACTTAATACACTAAGCCACACCTGCCAGGGTTGAATTTTATTATATTTAAATTATACCCCAAACTGTTGATTTTTAAAACAAAAACAAAATACCAGTGTCACACGAAGAAGTGAGTCTCACACAAACACACATACATAAACTGGTTTATATTTAAACAGATAAAGGAGCTTTTATAACCAGATATGATGAGAGAAACTTGGTGCCACCTGGATTTGAAAAAAACATGAACAATTGAAAAAACATTTGGGGTATAACTGGGAGAATTTAAACATGGACTGGGTATGAGAGCATACTGAGGAACTTTAAAAATTTTCTTATGGTTATGTAGGACAATGTTCTCATTGTTAGAAGATGCCTGCTGAAATATTTGAGAGGTAAGTGTCATAATGTCTATAATTTAATTTCTATACTAAAAGATTTTATATATCTATATCTATATCATCTATCTATCTATCTATCTATCTATCTATCTATCTATCGATAGGGAAAGATAAAACAAATACAGCAAAAAGTTAATAATGGTTGAAAATGGTGAACGCCAATTAAGTGGTGAGATAGGTCCTATGGTTTGGAGTCAGGCTTCAGAAATTTTGGCCTCTTTGTGAGATGTCTTTCATAACAAGGAGCCACCCCTTTCCGCTGTATGATACTGCAATGGTGGATGTATGTCATTAAACATTTGTTAAAATCCATAGACTGTACAACAGCAAGAGTGAACCCTAATGTAAACTATGGACTTTGGTTGATAACGACCCTGTAAATGTAGGTTCATCAGCTGTCACAAATGTAGCACTCTGTGCAAGATGTCCACAGTGGGGAGTTTGTGTGTGGTGGGAGCAAGGAGTATATACGAATTCTCTGTCCTCCTCAACTTTGCTGTGAACTTATAATTGCTCTAAAAAATAAAGTGAATCACAATAATGCTTAAGTAGATGGACCTGTAAAAGCTCATTTGTTTAAATTATCAAAGATAAACAGTATCCGTACCCCAAAATTGGGTTGGAGGATTGTCCTAAGTTGACGTTATCATGCCATCATGTAAACCTCCAAAGACACTGTAAAAGGCAGCTTTGATGCGAATAATAAATGGTAAAAGACAGAACCTCCTGCCCAGTCTGTGTTTGAGATGAACAGTGAATTGTAAAAATGTCAACTTGGAGTGATAAAAAGGAAAGTAATTTTATTAAGGAAAATCTTGAGTGGAGTGGCTGATTTGACACAATTATTGCTATGTGATCTTGCAATTCAGTCCTCAGATGTCAAAATTTCTCTCCATTTGGTCTCTTTTTGTCCCTGCAGGATATTTAAAAGTGTTCCAATAGCAACAAAGCGTTTTTGAAATAATTCAAGTAGGTTACCACTTGTGCCACTTTGAGATTTCATTCCATTGTCACAGACATCTGTCTTCACTGCTTCTGGAAGGACAAACACCATTCAGGGACAAGACTTTGGCCCAGTAAGTTCCAGAGAGGAGCACTCACATGCGTGAAGTTATCAGGGAGAGAAAATGCAGACAGGGAGCCTAACTTTGGCCTCCAGTGCAGACATTTGAGTTTTGAGGCCTCTCCTTACTTCCCTGACACTTTCCTAACTAGCCCTTTGAGTGAATGGTAAGCAACGCCAGGTAGATGGTAGATGGGATGCTACCCATGCCCAGGGGCCTCACAAGACTCATTCAGTAAGCACTGGTATGCAAGAGACAAAAGAGGAGCATCCTTCCTTCTGAAGTCATTTCTTAAAAAGATTTTACTTATTTATTTTTAAAGAGAGGGGAAAGGAGGGAGAAAAAGAGGGAGACATCAGTTGTCTCTTGCACATGCCCCGACAGGGGACTGGGCCTGCAACCCAGGTGTGTGTCCTGACCAGGAATCAAATCGGCAATCTTTTGCTTTTTGGGACAATGTCCAACCAATGGAGCCACGCTGGTCTGGGACTATCTTCAGATAGTGACTTCAGTCATTACAAACAATATAATCTTGTGGTCAGCCTGCCAAGCATCAATATTTTTGATACGTCCCTAAGTTATTTTTTTTTTATTTTGAACTAATAGAACAAAACTCTCACAAATAATTTGATATAAATTCCAACTATTACCCATATTTTCTTTGCCCAGACCTGCTTTCGCTCTGATGGATGAATAGAGCTCATCTTTCTGGCTCACCTAGGATCTTGCAGTGGGCCAATGCTTGTCCTCAGCTTTTGTTAATTTCCTGACTAGGTGATCACACTGCAACCAAAACGACTGTCTGGAAGTGTACAGGTGATCATGTCACAGGTACCTGAAAGCAGTTTGGTGGCCTCCCATTTGTGCTTTTACAACAGAGCCCTTATAGGCCCTATGGGAAGGATGTAAGAACTGGTATATGGTGAGCCAACTAGGAGTATCTGCTTCAAAAGGACAGAAAGCAGAGGAAGCCACAATTCTCTTGGCTTAGTGTTGCGGAAGCTTAGTGTACTGAAGACTTTTAGAAGATTCTATCAGAGGTGTCCAACCTGTGGCCCGTGGGCCATGTGGCTATGCCCATAGCCAGCCCAGGATGGCTATGGATGTGGCCCAACACAAAATCATAAATTTACTTAAAACATTATGAGATTTTTTTTGTGATTATGTGTCACAATGTTTTTAATGTGTGGCCCAAGACAACTCTTCTTTTTCCAGTGTGGCGCAGAGGTGCCAAAAGTTTGGACACCCCTGTATCTATATAGACATAAAATGCTATAGTCACATGCATATATGTTGTGTATTTATAATGGGGAGAAGATTTGGGGAATAAAAAGATCTTTGCAGAAATTGGAATATGGTGAGAATTGGACTTTCCTTCCTCCCTAGATTAGAGAACGAGTCCCTCCAGCTCTTGGGGGAGAGGGGGAACAGGAGTAGTGCTGCTGGGGAGGTGGTCGGACCCCTGACGGGAAATGTCAGATGAGCCCAAGCATGTTCAGAAAGACATAATTCCCCAGCTCGGCCCGGGCACTCCAGAGGCTTGGCAGGCCCAGCTGTCCATGTAAAGCTCAGCAATAACCAACGAGGACAGGTCATTGATGACCACATGACCCCATCCACAGTTCCTTTTCATCTTCTCATGCTTGTTGACAAGGGTTGGTATTCATTAAGTATGTTTTAAATGAATGAAGAAAAAAGAAACATGTCGTATCAGTGACTTTTTACAACAGACATTTTTCTACCAAATTACCTTAAACTACTTTCTCTTATCTGACACATAAACTTCCTTCACCAGATATTTAAAACGAAATCCTAACATACACAAAATGTTCCACTCACCAATTTCTCTGGTTTTCAAATAATGGGCTATGGCTGAAACAGTCTCCTAAGAGGTTTTGGCTAAGTTTATAATTAAGCAGATGTATAATGGCTTTAAAGCAAAGTGTTTTCTTCTCACACAAGGAGAAAAAGATATTAGACCTTGATCACCTGGGCTTTGTTCAGCTCCTACTGTCTGGTCAGCAGAGAGTGGTGGAGCATAGGAGTAGGCCCCCATTTACAAGAAAACTGTGCTTGAGCTGTGTGGCTGGTACGTTAGAGGCCTTGCTAACTCCAACACTGACAGACTAATAGTCTTTCCTGCTAACTCCAACACAGACTACAGAAGCTTCTAGCCCCATTTACAGGCTGAAAGAAAGATGCCCATGTCATGAGTTTGCTCTGACCTGGTGTCTTACTGACTTCCACATACTCCTCTTCCCTTTAGTCTTGCCTGCTTCTCTGCCCTCCAGTGCTCTGCAGTCATTTAAAGCAATTAGCACTTCCAGTCAAGATGGAGCTGTAGATAGACATGCTTCACCTCCTTGCACAACCATGGAAAGAATTACAACCAGGTCTCAAAACAAAAACACCCAGAACTGTCAGAAAATCAAGCTCTGTGGAAGTCCAGGAACCAAGGATTTAGAGACGCCAGAGAGAGAGGTGGAGAGATGGTGTGGTGTGGCTCGGAGAAGCAGCGGTAGTGGTGGCAGCAGAGCAGGCAGTCCCACATTCACGCGGTAGATAACATCAGGAGGGATATCTAGGGAGTGAGCAATCCCAGCCCCAGGCCAGGCTACACAGTCCAGGGCTCCAGTGCTGGGAAGATAAATCCCCATTACCTATGGCTGTAAAAACCAGTGGGGGTTGGGGCGGTGGAAGAAACTGAAGGATTGTTGTTGCTTAAAGGGCACACTTAGAACATATGCAAGCCCACCTACTCTGAGTTTCATCTGTAAGTCAGCAACTGAAAGGGTGCCAGTCTCATACAGGAAGTAACTGGAAATGGGGCAAATGCCAAGCAAACCTCCAGAAGCCAGGCAGCAGCATTGTCCCCTCTCTACAAGAGCCACAGCAGTAAAGAGGGTTGCCCCACCCTGGAAATTACCTAAGGCTCTACCCCACACAATTTACAGGTGCCTTTTCTACATAGGCCATGCTACAAAGACAGGGAGTAAAAGCCGTTCTACCTAATACACAGAAACAAATACAAAGAGACTGCCAAACCAAGGAGACAAAGAAATATGGCCCAAATGAAAGAACAGAACAGAATCCTGGAAAAAGAACTAAACGAAAGTGAGATAACCAACCTATCAGATACAGAGTTCAAAACACTAGTGATCAGGATGCTCAGAGAACTCACTGAGTATGGCAAAAACGTGAAGGAAGAAATGAAGGTTCCACTAAGGGAAATAAAGGAAAATCCACAGGGAACCAACAGTAAAAGGAAGGAAGCTGGGATTCAAATCAATTATTCGGAACACAAGGAAGAAATAACATTCAACCAGAACAGAAAGAAGAAACAAGAATTTAAAAAAAACAAGGACAGGCTTAGGAACCTCTGGGACATCTCCAAATGGGCCAACTTCTGAATGATAGGGATGCCAGAAGGAGAAGAAGAAGAGCAAGAAATGGAAAACTTATTTGAAAAAATAGTGAAAGGATATGTCCCTAATTTGGCAAAGGAAATAGACATACCAACCCAGGAAGCACAGAGAGTCCCAAACACATTGGACCCAAAGAGGGTCACACCAAGACACATCATAATTAAAATGCCAAGGGTTAAAGATAGAAAATCTTAAAAGCAGTGAAAGAAAAGCAGAGAGTCACCTACAAAGGAGTTCCCATAAGACTATCAACTGATTTCTCAAAAGAAACTTTACAGGGAAGAAGTATTCAGCATTCAACATGATGCAAAGCAATGACCTGCAACCTAGATTACTATATCCACCAAAGCTACCATTTAGAAGGGAAGGGCAGATAAAGTGCTTCCCAGACAAGGTAAAGCTAAATTAGTTCATCATCACCACACCATTATTACACAAAATTTTAAAGGGACTTATTTACGAAAAAGAAGACCAAAACAATGAACATTAAAAAGGCAACAAATTCACAACTATCAACAACTGAATCTAAAACAAAACAAAACAAAACAAAACAAACTAAGAAAAAAACAAGAACAGGAATAGAATCATAGATATGGAGATCATTTGGAGGGTTATCAGCAGGGAAGAGGTAGAGAGAGAATGGTGGGAATAGTGCAGGGATTAAGAAGTATAATTGGCCCCAGATGGTGCACCTTAGTTGATTGAGCACCAACCTGTGAACCATAGAGTCACTGGTTCAACTCTCAATCAAGGTACTTGCCTGGGTTGTGGACCAGGTCTCCAGTAGGGGGCACACAAGAGGCAACCACATATCGATGTTTTTGTCCCTCTCTTTCTCTCTTCCCCTCTGTCTAAAAATATACAAATAAAATCTTTTAAAAAATCTTTATAAAAAAAAGAAGCATAATTGGTAGGAACAAAATAGACAGGGGGATGTTGAGAATTGCACAGGAAATGGAGAAGCCAAAGAACTTGCATGCATGACCTATGGACATGAACTAAGGGGGGGATTGCTGGAGAGAAGGGGAGTACTGGGCAGAGGAGGGCAAAGGGGGAAAAATGGGACAGCTGTAATAGCGTAATCAATAAAATACACTTTTTAAAAAAGAAAGTATATCATAAAGAAGAGGAGAAAGGTAAATGTAAATAAAATGTTAAAAAACAAATATATGTAAGAGAAACCCAAGTGTTCATATTATTCTTTCAACTTATTTGTAGATTAAATTGTTTCAAAATAAAAAGTTGATGAGAAAAACAGGCTAAACTTTCACAAATCTTGATGATTACCCTCCTCTAGGGAGACACAAGGGACACAAGTGACACAAGGGAGCTAGTGGGATGCCAGCAATGTTCTATTTGATCTGGGTGGTAGGTACCTGCATGTGTTTGTTTGCTTTCAAGCCCTACACATGATTTGTACAATCTCCCATGTATTTTACTACAATAAAAAGAAATGTTTAAGTAAAAATAAATAAATAAAGCAGTTATCAGGGCACCGGATGCACCCAAAGACCATGGTGAGTGTTGTCCGAATGCATCAGCTCCGCCAGTGCATTCTCACTCCGTGCTGGAAGGGCTGTGGTTCACTCACACTGCAGGGAGAGTGGCGAGTCTGCCTTAAGAAACTGGCAGTTTGTGTTTGTTCCTTAGAGTCTTTGCTCCTCACTGTGCAGAAACCAAGGGGTCGTATCCTGCTACCAACTCCAAAACCCTGTCTGGCACATCAACCAGGTCTTCCCTTTTGGTAGAAGAAGGCAGCCCCGTGCTTTACCACTACCACTGACATTACTACATGAGTCAGTTTGATCAGTTGCATTTCTCCCCACAAGATGAGAGCAGAAAAGATGATGTCATTTTGTTTGCACATATCTGTCCAATTTTCCAGCTCCATTTATTGAACAGACTGCTTTTACCCCATTGTATGTTCTTGTACTCACTGTCAAATATTAATTGTCCATATAGATGTGGGTTTATTTCTGGGCTCTCTATTCTGTTCCATTGATCTATGTGTCTGTTTTTATGCCAGTACTATGCCATTTTGAGTACTTTGTCTGTGCGATATAGTTTTATATATCTGGGAGCTTGCTTTCACTAACTTTGTTCCTCTTTCTCAATATTGCTGAGGCCCTTCGGGGTTTTTGTGGTTCTATATAAATTTTTGGATTATTTGTTCTAGTTCTGCAAAACACACCTTTGGTATTTTGACAGGGATTGACTTGAATCTATAGATTGCTTTGGGTAGTATGGACATTTTAATGATGTTAATTCTTCCCATCCATGAATACAGTATATGCTTCCATTTATTTGTATCTTCTTTGATTTCTTTCTTTAGCACCTTATAGTTTTCCAAGTGCAATTCTTTTACCTCCTTGGTTAAATTTATTTCTAGGTTTGTTTTTCTTTTTAGTGCAACTATAAATGGGATTGTTTCCTTAGTTTCCCTTTATGATATTTCAGTATTGGCATATAAAGATGCAACTGATTTCTAAACATTTATTTTGTATCCTGCTACTTTACTGAATTCATTAATCCGTTCTAGTAGTTTTTTGGTGGAGTCCTTAGGGTGCTCTATATACAGTATCTAAACTACTTCCTTACACTTTGTACAAGAATAAATTCAAATGGATTAAAACTTAAATGTAAGACTCAAAACCATAAAAATTCTAAAAGAAAATATAGGCAGTAAAATCTCAGACATTTCTCATAGGAATATTTTTTTCTGATCTATCTCAAGCAAGGGAAACAAAAGAAATAATAAACAAATGGGACTACATCAAGCTAACAAGTTTTTGCACAGCAAAGGAAACCATCAACAAAATGAAAGACAAATCACTGAACAGAAGAACATATTCATCAATGATACATCTGATTAAGAATTACTATCCAAAATTTATAAAGAACTCTTACAACTCAACACCAAAAAAACCAAACAATCCAATTTAAAAATAGACGAAGAACCTGAATAGACACTTCTCCAAAGAGGACATGCGGGTGACCAATAGACACATGAAAACATGCTCGACAGCACTAATCACCAGAGAAATGCAAGTTAAAACCACAATGAGACATCACTTCACAACTGTCAGAAGGGCCATCACCAATAAATCAACAAACAAGTGCTGGTAAAGACGTGGAGAAAGGGGAACCGTCATGCACTGCTGGTAGGCACGCAGACTGGTGCAGCCACTGTGGAAAACAGTATGGAGGGTACTCAAAAAATTAAAAATGGACTGCCTATGACCCAGCAATTCTACTTCTGGGTACATATCCAAAGAAACCCCAAAATACTAATTTGAAAGAATATATGCATCCCTATGTTCTTTGCAGCATTATTTACAATAGCCAAGCTATGGAAGCAACTCAAGGGCCCATCAATAAATGAGTGGATTAAGAAGTGGTGGTATCTATATGCAATGGAATATTACTCTGCCATAAAAAAGAATGAAATCGTACCATTTGCAACAACATGGATGTACCAAGAGGGTATTACACTAAGTGAAATAAGTTGATCAGAGGGAGACAAATACCATATGATTTCACTGATACGTGAGATCTAAAGAACAAAATAAATTAACAAACAAAATTGAAATAGACTCATAGATACGGAGAGAGAACTGGTGGCTTCTGGAGGGGAGGGGTGATTGGAGCACTGGGTGGAAGTTGTGAAGGGACTAAGAAGCACAAATTGATACTTGCAAGAGTCACAGGGAAGTAAGTAAAGCATGGTAAATATAGTCAATAATGTTGTGATAACTATGTGCAGTGCCAGCTGGGGTACTGGAAATGTTGAGGGGAACACTACGTGGAGTATATGATTGCCTAACCACTAGGTTGTAAACCCAAAACCAACAGATAATAAAAGAGAAAAAAAATAAAGAGAGAGAAAGCAATGTCAGCATGCAGCTCGGTAAACCCTCATTTAAAGGGTTGAAGTGTGGGTGGTGCTCCTCCCAGCCACCTGCCAAGTCAAGCAATCACCACTCTCTCCCACCAGGAATTCCTTCTAGGCTAGGAAGACCCAGCAGTATTCCTGAGCAGGGTCACTGAGAAACTGCAGGATTCTTTAAAAGGCCAAACCCTAAGCTTTCAAGAATAGAGGTGCCTTCCTCTATTAGGTAGAGGTAGAGACAGCAGTTACTGCCCAATACCCATTATTCTATTTTTCCTTAGTCATAAAACTGTAGTATCTCTAGAGGTGTCAATGCACCCAGAACAAAGACTACATTTCCCAACTTCCCATGCAGCTATGTGTGGCCATGTGACTAATGAGCTAGCAATGCAAGACTTGGGTAGGACTTCTGGAAAGGTTCATTAATGAAAGCTAGGTCATTTGGGATGCTCCTTCCTGCTTCCTGGAACTTAGACGACTGGGGCTCCAGCAGCTATCCTGGACCACAAGGAGACCTTGAAGATGAGAACTACGTACTAGCTTAAAGGCAGAAAGATTACAGGTTTCTGGGTCTCCGATGGCCATGGGACTACCATTTCAGCCCAAGGTAGCTTACCCTGGACTCTTTTTAAATTAATAGACTTCCTTCTCACTGACTTCTCTGAATATAAGTTATATCCACCTTACCTTCCCAAAGTATTGAATGTAGTAAGTTATTCTCCCTTTGTAAAGGGCATCCAAATCTCCTAACGATGGTACTTCATGTAAACTGAGAGGTGGGCATTGTCGAAGGACTGGTTTGTAGTGTTGACCTTAAAAATAAAACAGTCAGTTATTTTTAACCAGCAAAAATTGGTTTTATTTAGGACTAGCAGAAGATTGCAATTCAGGACAAACATGGTAAACCTAAAACTACAGGGAAGTCCTGCGAACAAAGGGGAGGAATGTTTCTTTACAGAGAAAAAGGAGGAATACTTCAGGGGTACTTTGAAGAAAAGTCCATTGGAGGAAAGCGAGAAGTCAGCATGGTGATAGCTTCTCACTGGTTGGTTTTTCACAGTTTCCATTGGTTGGACTTACTGCTGGGCGAAGAGAAAAATCTTTATTCTCTTGCTGGCATAGTAGAGACAGACCCTTCTTGCTGGGGATGCAAGGTATGTCTCTTTCTGTTGGAGCCTGTAACTGAGGCTTTCCTGTTGAAGTAATTAATGTCAAGTGGTAGTGTGTGAGAGCTTCACCTTCTGGCCTCCAGACTCTATTTTAAATGGTGTTTCCTTTATTCAGTTTCACAGGATATAATTATAGACCAAGAGCTGATGAAAGACTCACCTAAAATCTTTTTTATCCCTGGGATGAAAGAAAGTGAGAGAGAGAGAGAGAGAGAGAGAGAGAGAGAGCATTACAAACTGAAATGACACGTACAAGAAGTTCTCTTCCCCTTGGCCCTGTGCGGAGTGTGGCTCAGCAGATGAAAGGAGGGAATGGTATCATTGCAGTTTTTGGTGGGAGGTATTGGGACTTGAGGGAGGTAGGGGAGCTTGCATGTGCATTCACACACACACACATTTTGGGGTTCCTGCTTCTGCGGTGTGCTAATTAATGGCTTTGGTATCTGTGAACCGTTTGTGTACCCTTCAACGCGATTTTCAGTCCTGCAGGCTGAGGCCTTTCTCTTCTGAAATTCATCGATTTCTCTGTAACTAGATATCACTTAGCAAGGAAGGAGCCTCAGCACTGGTTATAATCCTTTTTTTTTTTCATCAATGTTTGTGCTACATTTGGGGTAATACTTTTACTTACCTGTTTTTGCTTCTATTTCCCCAGTTATATTTAGCACCATTGAAATTCTCCCTTTGTGCAGCTAAATAACCAAAAGAGAAAATTATGCTTCACAAATGGAACTGAGGTCTCCAGAGTTTCTGGAAGAAAGACGCTGTATAATAAATCTCCACCTAGTTAAAAAATAATAACAAAACATCTGTTACTCTTCCCCCCAGGGATTAATACTTGTAAAAGCTTTATATTGGAGGCTTTTTTGAAGGGTCCATCATCCAGTAAGGTGGCAACTCAGAAGAAGGAAAAAAATATGGGTGGCAGGGAGTGTGGTCTCCATTTGAGGCCCAGGACAATTAACTGCGCAACCTCAGTGAGCTAGCTGGGCATCCCCACTTCTCCCATCTGCTACGTGTGAACTGTCAGCTGCTCCATCCTGCTTCTTTCATGAGAGGTTGGGAATTTTAGAAGATAAGCAGATTCCCAGGTCCAAATGAGTTGATTTGCGTAAGTCTCAGGGAAGACTTACGCAAATCAACCTTATAAGAAAAACCATCCCCTCAGGAGTTTTGTGATTTGAAACCACTATAGTAATTATTGCTTTTTTCACAATTGCTTTTTGCTATTATAAGTTCTTTTTTTTTTAACCATAAATAACAATACCTATCCAGTAGAAATTCCCAAGTACTTTAGTATTATAAAGGAGAGCCACACAAAGCGGGACTTTTTCTCATGGAAAGCTTTCAAATTTGATTAAAAACAGTCACTGAAAAAGTAAAAGAAACTTCCTTTACTAAGAAAACATCAGTTTCAGCCCTGGCCCTGTAGCTCAGTTGGTTAGAGAGTCATCCTGATATGCCAAGGTTGTGGGTTCCGTCCCTGGTCAGGGCACACATGACAATCAACCCATGAATGCTGAAAGAAGTGGAACAACAAATCCGTTTTTCCTCCTCTCTCTCTCTCTAAATATCAATTCTTAAAATGTCAGTTTTAAGTTGCTATGAAAAGTTAATGTTAAATAAAGTACCATCTGTACCAGCAGAGGTTTCCCATTCAAAAAATGTCAAAATGGCAAGGACGAAGGACCAAGATGTAACAACAGCAAGTACATGTGCCAAACACATCAATCATTTCTCTCCAGAGGGGCCACTTAAGTCTATTCTCAGCCTAAGAATTCCTCTTTTAAATATCCCTTTAAAAGCACCTTTAGAAAGGTATACCCTGACTGGTGAAGCTCAGTTGGCTGGGCATCGTCCTGCAAAACATAAGGTCACAGGTTCAATTCCCGGTCAGGGCATTTGCCTGGGTTGTGGGTTTAGTTCCCAGATGAGGTGTACATCAGGCGACCAGCTGACATTTCTCTCTCTTTCTCCCTCCCTTCCCTCTCTCTCTAAAAATACATAAATAAAATCTTTTTAAAGAACACCTTTAGAAAGAAAAAGTGGCATTTTCCAAGTTCATGATTCATTTCCAGCTGCCGTGTAGACAGGTAGAGAAGCTTGACAGGCAGACGCACCAAAAGCAATGCCACAAGAATGCAAACCCTGTGAAGACAGGGCTGCTGTCATTTTTGTAACTTTAGTCAGATGTGTCGGTCTTTTCTTTTACATCTTCTATGTTGTGATGACTAATATTATATGTCAACTTGGCTGGGCTATGGTGCCCAGTTGTTCAGTCAAATGCTAGTCTAGATGCTGTTATGAAAGTATTTTATTAGGAGTGATTAACATTGAAATGAGTAGACTTTGAGCAAAGCAGAGTATCCTCCATCATGTGGGTGGACCACATCCAATCAGTTAAAGGCCTTGAGAGCAAAACCGAGGTTCTCCAAAGAAGGGGGAATTTTTCTCAAGGTTGCCATATGAAAATCCTGCCTGAGCTCCCAGCCTTCTGACTCAAGACTACAACATCAGCTCTTACCTGGGTCTCTAGGATGCTGGCTTGCCCTACAGATTTTGGACTTGGACTTGCTTGTACCTACAATCATGAGCCAGTTCGTCAAAATAAATACCTCTCTGCCACACGTGCATGCTCTCTCTCCCTCTCAATCTCTCTCCCCTACTCACATGCAAACACACATTATATAGGTAATTATATATAATATATATATTTTATATATATGTTTGTATATCTATTGATTGTGTTTCTCTGGAAAACCCTAATACATGTGCTTTATGTCATAATTGAAAAGACCTTCTGCATTCTGAGATTATTAAAACAATTTTCTCCCATATTTCCTTTTCACATTTTTTATGGTTTCTTTTTTTAATATTTAATATTTTATCTGTTTTTCACTTGGGTGTAAGATATGAATAGGATATAACTTAATTTTATTTCCAGATAAGGAAATAGCATTTCGATCTGTAAATCTGGCATAAATATAAGAGTGGTTTCATTCCACAGTTCGTAAACTATCTCTGAGAGCCACTGTAAAAGAAAAATTTCAAAACCACTTCAGAGAATGTCATCATCTTTGGGAAAGTGTATTTTTTCTTGGAAACCACTTTGAAGGACATAACACACTCAGATATAAGAGTCCTAAAATGTTTACTTCAAAAAGAAAGCCAGTAACTTAAGAGTAATGCCTCCCATATCAACTTTATTACTAAATTAAATTATTTAAGGTACATTGATCTAGGACTGAGGAAGGCATTTTGTCACCAGCCCTTTTCTGTAACTGAAAAAAATTTCTTTTTCAGTTACAGTTTACATTCAATATTATTTTGTATTAGTTTCAGGTGTACAGCATAACCGTCAGACAATTGTATACTTTACAAAGTGTTCCCCCCACTATTTCCACTTTCTACCTGGCACTGATGGTTATTACAACATTATTGACTATGTTCCCTATGCTGTACTTGACACCTTGTACAGCTGTTTTGTAACTGTCAATCTGTGCTTCACAATCCCTTTAACTTTCTCACTCAGTCCTGCAAATCAGCTCTCCTCTGGCAACCAACAGTCTATTCTCTGTATCTTTGAGTCTGTTTCTGTT
>PVJD01006001.1:0-105416 GCA_004026545.1 Mormoops blainvillei | reverse complement strand
CTTCAGTGGATTGTGCTGGGAGTCACATGGGATGTGAGTATGAGTGTGTGTGAGTGCGCGTGTGCGTGTAAGCGGAAGCTGGAAAAGCAGCGCTGTTATCTCTGAAGATCTCAGGCCTCAGGTCTCAGGCAGCCTTGGGCAGCCCCCAGTATTAGGCAGCTGTCTGACAAGCAGCACAGAGAGAGAGAGAGAGAGAGAGGGCGCGCGGACTCTCACGGACGTCA
Source organism: Mormoops blainvillei (assembly GCA_004026545.1). Taxonomy (NCBI): domain Eukaryota; kingdom Metazoa; phylum Chordata; class Mammalia; order Chiroptera; family Mormoopidae; genus Mormoops; species Mormoops blainvillei. The sequence goes on along the minus strand of PVJD01006001.1, from coordinate 105,192 downwards.
CAGGGACGGGGCGAGGCCCGATTGCGGGAGAAACCAGAGACGGGTGCTGAATGCGGCCTTGTGTGCAGGCTGTTTTGATTCTGGAGCCACTGCGGGCTTGCTGGGCCGGATGACATGTCTAACCGCTCTGTCCCTAATGTTTTCCTTCTGTGCGCTCCATTCCACACCGAAGCGCTGTCTGTTTGTTTACTTTCTCCCTTCGCCTCGGGTTTTTGAGCAATCGATTGTGGGAAGCTGGGAGTGGTGGGCCACAGCTGGCCAAAGCCACTTCTCGCCCAAGGTTTCAGAGTCCCGGGCCTTGGTGGGGCGACAGCAGCGGCAAAAGGGCCATTCAGGTGCCGCTGGGCGGCAGTGCTGGGGGCTGAGCAGGCCTGAGGTGCTGCGCGCGGGGTGGGGGGGGGGGGGGGGGGGCTCTGCCCTGAGCATCGCAGCAGGCAGGTTGACTCAGCTCCCCCTCCCCGGGAGCAGGGAAGGCTGTGGCACCCCACGGTCTAGTCACGTTGTTAAAAAATGCTGCAGTCAGGCCCAGGACTGTCGCCACCTGTCTGCATCCCTTGTGCACAGGCCTCTGAAGAAGGAAGGCTGCGTATGAGGTCGAGGACTTCCGCGGGGTGGCCCCGGGCTGGGCCTCTTTCACATTCTTTCTGACAACGCAGTCTTCCAGGTGGGTGGGAAGAGGCGGCGGGGCCCAGGTTAGTCAAGGCAGGTGGGTGAGGCCTGCGAATGACAAGGGTGGTGGCCAGGCCCCGGCCGGTTCCTTGAGCCTGGGTGAGACCGGGCCCCAGAGGTGGTTAAACGTGCCCTGCGTGCCCTGCTGTGGCCATCTGGCCACCCCAGCCCTCCCCACAGTCTGCTTCTCGGTGGGCAGGTCCATCCTGTCTTGTAAAAATGGCCATTTTTTCGGGACCCCACTGGCTCGTTTCTGATCCTTGTCCTGGCTTCTTTGCCTTCCCTGATGCCCTCGTGTAAGGTATCAGGGTTGAACCTGCCTTTCCCTGGGGCAGAAACCAAATCCACACCCTCTCTTTGATGGGGACCTGAAACCTTGGCAGCAAACCAACCCTAGGCCCCTGGGCTGCCTGCCACCGGGGCGCTGATGTGCAATGACCACTTCGGTGCCTTGCTCGGGCACGGTGGTGGGAGGAGGCCTGAGGAGGGAGGGGATCCTGAGGGCTCAGAGCTGGAAAGGACCTTAGGCCATGGGGTGGGTGGGGTGCTGCTCCCCTCAAAGAGGCGAGGTGCCCAGAGGCTCCGAGTTGCTTGGAGCAGAGCCGTGCTCCCTTCTGTTCCGAGGGGTCATGCCCTGCCGCCTTTGCCTGTGTCCTCAGTTTTGTGAATGCAGAACCCACAGAGCAGAAATCCTGCAGATGAACCAAGGCAAAATCGGGAGTACTGAAAGGTGTCAAACAGGTTGGGGGCTGGGGAGGGAAGAGATTAACCCATTCAGTGAAAGCAACACTCATCTGACAGCTCTTCACTGGTTGCCCCGCTGCTGCGAGGGGGATGACTGCTGTGTGGCGCGAGGCTCTGGGGCTGGAGCGGTGAACCAGACAAAAACCCAGCCTGCGCTCCGAGGACGAGGACGCCGTGTGTGGGCAGCTTTGCACAGGAGGGCAATCGGCGCAGCTCTGCATGCTCCCCATTTCATAGACGGGGAGACGGAGGCCCAGAGCAGCTGTGGAAATGGCCCAAGGTCACCAGCCAGCTAGCAGAGGCAGGTCCGGCCCTTGAGGCGAGGGCTGCGTGGCCGCGAGGCTGTAGCTTTCTGCGTCCTCAGGGCTTCCAGCCTAGGTGGAAGGTTGCACAGGTCCACCAGGGCAAGCGGCCACACCACTAGGCCTGAGACCAGTTAGTGGGAGAGTGGCTGACCCACGCGAGGGACAGAGGCTGTGGGAGGCTAGGGCAGGAGTGGTAGCCTGCTGGAGGTGGGTTGGGCTGTGTGTGCAGGAAGGAGGAGACCAGGGCACGGTGGAGTGGGGGTGCTGAGCGCACTCCTTGCAAAGGGGACTGGGAGGGAATGACCGCCTGAGGCAGGCAAGTTACAGTTGTGCCCACAGGTGTGCCTCCTGAAAACACAGCAGCCTGTCAGAGCAAGTGCAAAGAGGAGAATGACGACGGGTAGATGGGGCCAGCTGTCGTTGGCCCTCAGGACCCCGGGCGAGGGTTGCTAGGTATGACTCTGGAGGATCATTTGCCAGATGTTCTGAACTGGTGCCTGGGGCCTCTCCTTGGCTCTCCACTCCTGGCCCCTGGAGCCTGGGTTCCAGGTGGTTGGTAGAGGGCTGGGGCCTGGGGGGAGAGGGCCGGCGGAGGTTGTTGCAGCTGGTCAGCCCCGGGCAGGACCTCGAGGGAGAGTGAGGGCAGCCGGGAATAGAAAAGGCATCAGCCCAGAAGAGGCAGGGACACCTACAGCCCAGGAGGTGCTGGGTGACCTCCATCCGGAGTCTCCCTTCATCTCTTCCTGCACCTGGCAAGTCTCCCGGAGTGGAGCAGGCTCGGCGGCATCGCCGGCCGGGAAGCTTTACGCCGCTGCCCGTGAAGCGTGCGGGCCTCGGGAAGGCGGCGAGGCGGCCCTAGTTTGGGATGCGTGGGTGTCGGGCTGCCTCTGCGCGGGCGTGGGAGCCTGGAGCAGACGGACGCGCGGTGCGGACCGCAGGCCAGGCCGGCCCTCCCCCGCAGGGGCCCTCAGGGGCTGCGGGAGGGCTCCTTTGAAGCGGGGCGGGGCAGCCGGCCCGGGAGGGCTCAGCCGTCTGCGAAGTGGGGCTCGTCGCCGCCACCAGAACGCCTGCCCTGCCCTCAGAGGCAGTTAGGAGGACGGGGCACCTTGGGGAGAGCGGCCGCGGCCTCTGGGGTACTCTAGGGAGAGTCGCCTCCGCCCCCAGGGGGCGCGGACCAGACGGCAGCGCCGGGGCCGGGCTGCGCGGAGGAGGCGGCTTCCCGGGCCGGGGCGGTGGCAGGGGCGGCCCCGGGATCACATGGGCGGAGGCAGGTCCCGCAGTCCCGGGCGGCTCTCCGCAGAGTCGGGCAAGCTGCGGCGGTGGCGACGGTAGCGACAGCCGCGGCGTCTCCTCGCCCTCCCTCCCTCGCCTCCGGGATTCGGCCACCCAGCCCGACAGGTGAGCGGGCGCCAGGTGAGCGCGCCCACCTGCGCACCGTCCGCTTGGCCCCGCGGCCTCCTGGCTCTCACGGGGATCTGCGCGCCTGCGCGCCCGTGCCCCCGGGGCGCCCCTCGGCGTCTGGGCCCTTCCTGCGCCCCAGCCCCACTCTGCAGCCTCGACTCGCCTCGGCTCGCCTCGCGGATGGCGCCCCCCGCCGCCTGGACTTCCCCGTCCCGGGCGCTCCTCCTCCAGCCCCCGGCCCGCCGGTACTTTGGTCTGGGAGCGCAGAGGGCGCCGGAACTGGGAGAGCCGGGCGGACGGGCTGGATACCTCCTGGCTGCGCCCGGCGCGTAGTCCACTGGCCGGCTCAAAGGTCCGAGAGTCAAGGCGTGCGAGCGGCCTGCGCCAGCCTGGGCCCCAGGGGAGGGACAGAGGCCGGGCCTAGGCAAAGGGGAAGGCGTAGGGCTAGGAAGAGGGCAGACAGCCCCACTTGGCCTGGGCGCGCACTCCACAGGCCCCTTAACTCGGGAAGGTGGCCCCGGTGTCCTTGGATAGATTTGGGCAGCTCTTGCAGTCTCTGGGCCTCCCCAGGGGCAGCTCCAGGGTGGGTGCTGGGCAGGATGGTGCCCCAGTCTGGCACTGCAGCTATCTGCCTGGGCTGGCTCCTGACCCTAGACTTAGAGGCTCCGGAAATCCTACAAGGGCCCGGTGTGCAAGGACACTCCCTTGTCCAGTGGAGGGGACAGCGGGCGGGGGTCTGTGGACCCAGCTCACAGGCAGCATCAGTCAGCTCACCCTGCTGGCCAGCAGCAGGGCGTGGGTGTGCCCAGCTCGGCAGATGATCTGACCCTTCTTTCAGGCTGCACAGAGGGCATCAGGCCCTGGGGGAGGTGGGAAGCCCGGGCTTGCTTAGCTGGACCAGGTGCCAAGGGCTGGACAGGTAGAAGACCCTGACCTCGAAGACCCTGGCCTCATCTCAGACAGTGGGTGGCACCGCCCGCTTCCGTGCTGTCACTCTGTTCCCACAGCGCTGCCCTCCCCCAGAGCAGGAGGAAGTACCTTGTGTTGTCGGTTTGGGGGACAGGAAGCAAGCACGAGTGGGACTTGGCCCTGCTGGTGGAGGAGGGCGAGAGGAGGAAGTGCCGACATCTCCTGCCACCTGCAGGCCCCTGCCCGCTGCTGCCCGGCGAGCCCCTCTCTGACCCCGACTGACGGCTGCCTCCAGGGAGCCGCTGTCCTGGACACAGCAGAGGGGAACTCGGAGTCCTGGCGCCCTGGGTGGGAGAAGTGAAACTGGGGGTGAGGGAGGGAGGTGGTCACTTCCCCTGCCTCCATCCCCAGCCCCTGACCGGCTGCTCCACGGATCTGTTGTCCCCTCTCCCCCCTTTTACCTCTGCCCTTCCCCCTTCCCCTGTCCTCTCCGCCCACCCCCCTCAGGTATGGCTCTGACTGTGGATGTGGTGGGGCCGGCACCCTGGGGCTTCCGTATCACCGGGGGCAGGGACTTCCACACGCCCATCGTGGTGACCAAGGTAAGGGCTGGTCCCAGGAGATGAAGAGGTGCCCCATAGCTAGGGTCTGCCCTGTTCGCCTGGTCCTCGCACACACCTTCTTTCTGTTCTGGAACCAGAGGTCTGCTTCCTGGGAGTGCTGGCCCAGGGAGGGCTGAGACCCCGTTGCCATGGGGATGTAGTAACCAGGTAGAAACAGGCTTCTAGCTAGTGGAAGGGCGAAATAAGGCCTGCTGGTGGCCAACCCCAAAGCTGCTGGCAGCCATTTTGGGTGGTTATGAGAGCAGGAGCCCCGAGTTCCTGGAGGCTCCCCCCGACCCAGGCCCCGGCCCGGGCCAGGCCGGGCCAGGAGGCTTCGCGCCAAGAGCTGGGGACCGGCAGCCATCAGTGCCGTGCGATTTGCCCTCTATCCAAACGCATTCCCAAGCACAGTCCCTGAAATTCGTCATCCTGTGGTCTTGGGGAGGCCCTCATTAGGATGCCAGTGCTGGGGAGGGAGGGCTGGGGCTGCCCCTGTGGCTTTGGAGGGCATCAGCTGGTCAGCTGGGCACACACCGAAGCGCAGGCGGAGCGATATGAAAGGGGGACACGGGCAGTCTGGTTCAAACCAGCTTTTGTGTTTCTTGGGCAGGACAGAGGGAAATCCCTCTGCTCCCTCCCTAGCCGAGTGTCACCACCGTCTGAGCACGGGCACCTCGGATGACCTGCCCCTCACCCCTGACAGGTAACGGAGCGGGGCAAGGCCGAGGCCGCTGACCTCCGGCCCGGCGACATTATCGTGGCCATCAACGGGGAGAGCGCACAGGGCATGCTCCACGCGGAGGCCCAGAGCAAGATCCGCCAGAGCCCCTCGCCCCTGCGGCTGCAGCTGGACCGGTAAGCCCTCCGCCTCTGCTGGGCCGGCCCGCACGCCTCTCCCCTCCGCCAGCCCACCGCACCTCACCGGCCGCCCTCCCCCAGGCTCTGGGCAGCAGCAGGCTGGGCCAAGGGGTGTCCCCGTGCCGGCCGGGGCTGGGCGTGTAGCCACAGGCAGGCAGGCTGGCATCAGCCACCTGGATGCCCGGGTTTGACTGGTTCCCAAGTGTGTGGGGCACAGGGCGTGGGCATGAAGTGGGTTGAAGAGGGGAAAGGTGTGCCTTAGGCTGGGTCTCCAGGGCCCCTCCCTCCAAGAGGTCATGACCTTTGTTCACATAGGGGCTGGGGGGAGGGAGGCAAGGAGTTTGGGGGCTCAGTCCCCAGAGAGCCCCTCTGTTCCTCTCTCCATTATCTCTCTGGGCCCTGCTGGTGAAGACCGATTTTGGGCTAGTGGGGTTTGCAGCCTGGAGGCCTGGATTGGGGGGTGGGGAGACAGGTGACTCCCTGGGGTGGGGCATCTGGGTGAGTCACAGGACAGGAATGCTGGGAGATTCCCCCGGTCAGGGGAGCCCTTTGAGCGAGCCTTGAACCTCAGTCGGGTTCCTCCCACCTCTCTGCCAGCCCCCAGGGCCAGGCCCTGTCTGGGGCCCCCGCTGCCCTCAGTGCTGTGGCAGCTGCGTCCCATGATGCTCGGATGGCCCCAGCCCCTTCTTGTGACCCCTTTTTGCCACTCTGGCTCAAGAGTGTTTGCAGGAATGGGACCAAGAGCAGGAGGGTGGGGAGTACCTCATGGCATCTGGGAAGGGGACCAAAATCTACAAGAGGCGGCAGAGGGGCGCGGGGGCGGGGCAGGGAACTGCTGACACCATCACTTCCTCTCTGGTCCCTCTCGGAGGGACAGTCCCTCAGGTAGGTGGACCTGGGAGTACTCCCAGGCCTCCAGCTCCACATTGGGCAGATCAAGGCTCCCTGTCTCCTTTCTTTTGCCCAGCTAACCCCCACCCAGCCGCAACCCCCCAAACAACACCCTCCCCACCCCCACGCCCTTTTAGGCAGTCAGAGCCCTGTGGCAGGAAGCCGTGCTCTGGGCCAGAGCCGCAGCCCAGGCCCCCCTGGCTCTGACCCCACGCCCCTCCCCAGGGAGGCCCAGGCTGGCGCGGTGTGTGGCGGCTGTGGTTCCTGCTGACCTCTCTAGAAGTGGCCAGACATCCAGGAATGGTGTAGTGGGATGGGTCACGGCAGGCGCTCTTCCTCTGCCAGCTCTCAGCCCTCAAGGGCTCTCTAAGGCTGCAGCTGGGCTCTGCTGAGGGGGCAGGGCTTTGGAGCAGGGGTCCCCGGGGAGCTGGGGGCTGCCCCTCGCTGACTGCGCGGGTTGTTGGGGGCGAGGGGGTCCCTGGGTCCTGAGGCTGCCTGCCTGGCGGGAGAAGGGGACAGCTCTGCCCTTGTTTCACGGGGAGAAGCCTGTGGAAGGGACCAGAGTGACTCCGTCAAAGGCATTCTGGCCATAGCTGCGGAGCTGAGGGATACAGGCCTCTGGGGGGGGACAGTGGGCAGCTGGCCCAGCCATTGGTGGGCTTTAGGACTTTGGGCCACTCATTGTCCCTCTCTGAGCTTCAGTTTTCCCGTGAGTGAAAGAGAAAGGGTTATTTCCTGAAATCAGTAATCTCTCCCGAAAATAATCTACAAACTGATGCTTTTGACCAGCGACAAAATCTGGATAAAATGCCAAAAAGGGTGGGGCGGGGGGAGTGTGAGGAGTTTTTAAATAAAATTGAATTTATGAAACTTTTTGCTGAAATTATATCCGTTTTACTTTTTGGTGCTAAACTATTGTTTCCTTTAAGAGATAAATAACGGCGGCCATCGATGATCGATGATTGTTGTCGGTTTTGCATTGGCCAACTGACAAGTTGACAACCCCCTGCTTGAATGTGTTGGACATTTTACTAGTCTTGAGGACCTGGTGTGGGGACAGCTGGACGGGGACAGCTGAAATCCCCAGCCCCTACCATGGCCCCGTGACCTGCGCCCCCTCTGTCCTCTCCTCAGGTCCCGGGCTGCCGCTCCTGGGCAGACCAACGGGGAAAGCTCCGTGGAGGCACTGGCGACCCGTTTCCAGGTAGGAAGGTGGCTGTGGCTGGGGCCCCAGCTCCCTGAAGGGAGGTGGAGGCCTGGGGGAGGGCAGGGCCCAGGGAGACGGTCGGACCACTCTTTACCCCCTCGTCTCCACAGGGCTCAGTGAGGACACACACTGACAGCCTGTCCTCCCTCCGGTCCTCCTGCTCCAGCCCAGCCTCCCCCAGCCCCCCGCCATGCAGCCCCTTCTCCAACCAGCCTTCTGCCAGCCCATCTGCCCTCGCTGGAGAGGCAGCGATCAGCCGAAGGTGAGCGCAGGTGGGCACCCTGGCTGCCAGGCCTCTCAAACTCTCAGTAGTTGTGTTCAGGGGACCTTGGGGGCACCTTCTGCTCCCTGGGTGGTCTGGAGGGGGATGCGTGGCGCACGCACACCATGCATTTTCCCCATTCAGTTTCCAGAACCTGGCATACACCCCGGGCCTCATCACTGCTGACCACCTGTCCTCTGGAGGCCACCCTGGAAGCCGACAGGTGAGGGTCTTGGGGGGAAGACAGAGGCTCCCAGGCCCGGTGGTTGTCAGTGGTGCCCGTAGGGCTGCAGATGGCTGACGCCGCCAGGGCAGCCGGGCCGCAGGGCTCCTAGCAGCAGCCGCTCCCCTCCCTTGAGCCAGGCGACCACCCTCTCCGCTGGGGGGTCGCACTGGCTGCCCGGCCTCGCCCGGCTGGTCCCAGGTGGCCTTCTGCCTCCATCTCCTGTCTCCTGCCTGCTGCCGTCTCTCAGCTTCCTGCTGGCTTCCTCCCTTCTCGAGTGTTTCTCTTGGGCCGGGGCTGACATAGTTTTGCTGCTGTTGTTGGGATGGTTTCCTTTGGCCCTGGCTGCATCCCTTGGACACATTCCTCCCCGCTCCAGCCCCGTGCCTGCCCCGGCTCCGCCACCCCATCCCCCTTCTCCTTCCCCTGGCTCAGCCCAGGGAACCACTAGCGGGACTGTGGTTCTGCCTCTAGTGGCACTTGGCCCACTCTCTGTCTGCCCCACCCCTGCCTCCCTCCCTCGGGCCCCCACCCCAGGTCCCACCGTCCACTGGTGACAGCTTAGCCCGCCTTGGTGGTATCCCTCCTCTTCGAGGGCTGGCGTGGGTGGGGAGGTGAGGGACTGAGGCAGCCAACAGTCCTGGGCCACAGCTGCTGGGGGCAGGGCTGGGGGGCATGTCCAGCCTTTGGGGTGAAGGGGATGAGGCCCAGCTGCTGGAATCTGAACTCCAACTCCGGTTCATTCTGCATTCCTGAAAGCATAGCCTTTGGGGATGGCTTTGGGAGGGCACTAGAAACTGGGGGCTCCGGAGAAGGAAGGGCGGGGTCCTCCGGGGGCTGCACCGTTGGGGCTCCCGCTAAGGACCTGCCCAGTAGCCTGCCAGACATGTGGCCATGGAGATGCGTTCCATGAGATCCCCTTCTTTAAACAGTTTTAAATGTAGCTGTGGCGATAAGACAAACACACAAAACAATTTTGGGACCATCAAGCCCTAAACAGTATGGTCTTAATTATAAAAGCAGGAGGCTTTCTGGGAGGGGAGACGTGCGTGTGGACGGGGGTGGCCTGAGAAGGCTTCGTCGGGAGTTCTGCTGGCGTGTCGGGACTCAGGACCCAGTAGTGTTTAGATTAGAAGCTGACAGGCAGGGGGAGGGGAAACAGTGGGACCAGCTTGTCCTAGGGCCCTCCCGGCCCCCTTCTTTTGATGTCCCCAACCCAGGCAAAGAGGACATCTGAGTGGTATAGGGAGAGGTTCTTAAACCAGCAACAGTACCTTGGAACTTGTTAGAAATGCAAATTCTCAGGCTCCAGCCTAGACCCTACTGAATCGGACACGGGGTGAGGAGGGGTGTGGGGGGCATGGAGCTGTCTTGAGGAGCCCTCAGGGATCGGATGCATGGGAAGATTTGAGGGGCACCCCAGCCGGTAAAGAGGAGCCCTGGGCCCTGGCTGGGTCGCTCTATTGGCTAGAGCATTGTCCCGATACGCCAAGGTTGCGGGTTCAATCCCCAGTCATGGCACATACAAGAAGCAACCAATGAATGCATGAGTAAGCGGAACAACAAATCGATGCCTCTCTCTCTCTCACTCAAAAGCAATAAATAAATTTTTAAAGAAAGATGGGCTGGGTGGCAGGGAGGGGTGTCAGGAGAAGGTGAGTCCCATCCCCACTATGCCACCTTGGATGAGCCCCCTTCCTCTCTCCGCACCTCGGACTCAGACCGAATGCTCTCTGAGGCCCATTTTTTGTCCTGAGGCCCCCAGTCATTCCTTCAACAAATACTTACCAAGCAGTTGCTCTGTGTCGGGTGCTCTTCTGGGCTCTGGGGAGGCACTGGTGGAAACCCAGAGAAATTCCTGCCCCAGCCAGGTTTGCGTTCTGGTCTACGGCGAAATTGGGGTCTGCCGGCATGGGAGCCACGGGCCCCCAGCTCCTCGTGTGAGTCACTGTGCACTTTAGCAACTTCGAGTCCCTAATTTAGTGCCGTTGATTTCCTAAATGTGTTTAACTGCAGGATTCCGCTCGTCCCCCTTCCCTGCCACTCACTTATAACACCCCGTGTTCCCCCAGAACACGTTTTGAGAGGTGTTGGCCACAGGCAGCTCTTGATGGGCAGGGGAGCAGGTTTTGTGGACTTGGAGAGTAAAAGTCCACTCTGTGAAGGCAGGTGTCCCATCCTGATCTGACTGAGGACGGGAGGGAGGAGAAGGGTGGGGCTGCCCTGTGTGAGGGGTGGGGGGTCCTCTCCAGCAGGGCGTGCAGGTCTGGTGGGAGGGCCGCAGAGGGCGTCCCTGCCGCGTGTGCCAGGCTGCGGCCTTGCTGCCGGCTCCCAGGCGGGCCGAGGCTGCACTGAGCCTGAGGCGCAGGGCGCCGCCAGTCCTTCCTCATGGTGCCCTTCTGGAAACCAGAGGCTGCCCCGTCCTGAGAGGCAGAAGCCTCGGTGAGCAGCTGTGAAGTGAGAGCAGCACCTCTCCCTCTGGCCAGGGCGCGTGCCGGCCTGTCTGGGACAGCCAGAGGGAACATCATTCTTGAGTAACTGGCTGTCATTCCTGAGGAAATTTCCTCACGATCCTGCAGTTGACCACGCGGCCCAGCTGGGCACTCGGGGGCTGGGCCGTGGACTCTGATACAGCGGCTTCGCCCGCCCGTCTGACCCTCAGCCTCCGCACCCGTGGAACGCTTCCCAACGAGGCCCGAGGGCAGAGAAACGCAGGCTGGGGGCAGAGGCGGGGGAGAGCCCAAGGCCGTGTTCTCAAGACTCTGATGTTTCCACTTTGAGCTGAAGAACTCATGCAGTGTTTTCATTTCACCCCATAATTCATTCCTGACTTTGACTTTTAAAATGGAGGGAATTTGGCTTCCCTGGAAACCGGGCCCGCGGCACCGTGCTGCCTGGGGTCTCTGAGGCTGCCTTTGCGTGGGGATGGGACGGAGAGGCCGCGGGGTAGGGGAGGAAGCCAGGGAGCAGAGCGGTGTGAGACAGAAGGCAAGGGGCCCCGGTGGAGGGCAAGTGTCGGAGCCAGTGATGGACGGCGCCCACCGGGGCGGGGGCCCTGCTACTGGGCTGTGGGGCCAGAACTGGCCAGGCTGCCCCGAGGCTGCGAGGGGCAGGGCCAGCCCAGCCCAGAGCCCGGCCCTCCTAGGAGGGGGACCGGTGCGTGTGGGAGAGAGGTCCTTCAGGCGGCTCCAGCCCTGACTCCCAGGGGGTCTTGGCCCCTTCACTCCGCCCCTTTGTGTTGCCTTTTCCTCCGGGCGACGGTGTTGGCTTCATAGCTTGTTCTGTCGGGAGGAGCCAGGCCCCAACATGCAATATCTTTCCGAACACATGGCCTGAGATAACAGAGGAATTTGCATTTTGTCTGAATTGAGCTTGTTGTCACTCCCTGGTCTTCACTCTGCACCCCCCGCCGCCCCCCACCCCCAATCCAGTCCCCACGCAAAACCCTCACAGCTCCAAACCTGGGTACCGCCGCCCTCCCCTCTGGGACGGAGTCCCTGGTGCCCTGGCTCTCAGGGCAGGGCCTGGTGAGATGGTCCCCAGGGAGGGGGACAGGGAGGGGCCCTCCTGGTCAGTGGGGGCTGAGAGCCCTCTGGTGTTGGGCCTGGGAATGGCCGGCCTTGGCCGCGGCTGGGTGAGCTGGCCGGAGGCCCCAGCGCCGACTCCTCCCCGGTGCCTCTCGTTCCCGCAGGCTGGCCTCGGCCCCGGCCTCGCTGGCGACTCGGCCGTGCTGGTGCTGCCGCCTTCCCCGGGTCCCAGGTCTGCCAGCCCCAGACGCAGGTACCAGTGAGCCCTGGGGGGTGGGGTGGATCTTGGAGGACTGGAGGGACAGGAGACAGAGTGGCTTCCTGGAGAGGGATGTTGCGGGGAGCGCGCGGGGTGGGGGGGGTCCCCTGCCTCTTTAAGCCCAAGGCGGCTTGCCTCTGGCCAGAGTCCTTCCCCCTTGGGACACCCATTCCCTGCCCCCATGCTCATAGTCCTGACACCCAGAGGGGACCTCACTCCTGGCTGCCTCCCATCCTCGCAGTGTGGACTCGGAGAGGGGAGGCCACCACCTGGAAGAGGACTCCGAAGTCTTCAAGATGCTGCAGGAAAACCGCGAGGCCCGGGCAGCTCCCCGGCAGTCCAGCTCCTTCAGACTCCTGCAGGAGGCCTTGGAGGCCGAGGAGAGAGGTGGGGCCGGGGGGCGGGGGTGCTCGTGTACGGAACCCAGAGTGGATGTGTTATTGAGCTAGTTTTTAAAAAATTTTTATTTTACTTACCGATCTGAGGTGAGGGGGCTGGGGAGACATTAATTTGTCGTCCTACTTACGCATTCATTGGTTGATTCTTTATGTGCCCCGACTGGGGATTGAACCCTCCACCTTGGCCTGTTGGGATGATGGTCTAACCAACTGAGCTACCCGGCCCAGGCGAGCTAGTATTTCTTAAGTGCTCATCAGGGGAGCAGGCACCAAGGGGCGCTGAAAGCATGGGCCCTGCCGCGAAGGAGCCTCCAATCTGGTGGGCTCACCAGGGGTGCCCTCAGGGGTTCAGGCTGGGGTCAGGAAAGTGCCAAGGGAACGATAGAGGTGGGAGGTGGGGTCTCTGGGGAGGGTATCACGGAGGAAGAGGCATTTGACGTGGCCCTTGCAGAAAGATGGCGGCAGGGAAGCTCTGGAATGTGGAGGTTGGCAGCCAGAGGGCCTTTGGTGGCGGGAGCAGAGGACAGCAGGCCCGGCAGCAGGGAGGGTGGCCGTGGGAGTTAAGTGCTGGCTGTGAGAGCTCCTGTGCCAGGCTAAGGAGTGGCCTCACCCAGGAGGGCCGGTTAGATAATGCCGGGCAGCGCCTGAGAAGCCGAGGTGAGCAGGGCAGACGATTCGGGCTCTGGTCTAACATTCGCTGTGCCCACCGACGGGCTGGCCGTGAGCGCACGTGGAGATGAAGGGTGGTCAGGACCTGTGTCTGTCCGTGAGGAACTCTGTTTATTGGGGCTGATCAGCCTGCCCAGTTCCCAAGGAACTGGATGCTGCTGCAGCAGTTCGTGTGGCAGGGGTGGGCCGGGGACCACTGCCCTGTTTGGGGGCTGGGGTGGGGAGGGCCCGGCCTGGGCAGCAGCGTCAGGGAGCAAGAGGGTGGGACAGCCAGACTTGGGGGTTGGTTCCAACTCTGATGCCTATCTCCTAGGAGTGCTCACAGAGGCAGGGGCTGGGGTGGGGGGTTTGGGGCCAGTCTTCTCCATCATGACCCCAAGGCCTTGGTGGGTCCCTGGAGGGGGTGAGGGAGAGGCAGTGGGAGAGGGGAGTGCAGGCAGAAGGTGACATCACCACCGGAGTCTCAGCGGTGGAGTTGGCTGCAGACCAGGGACTGCGTCTGCCCCGTAACATCTGTGCTTCACCTGAGCACGGTCCGAAGTTCAGATGCACTCGTGCACATAAGAGCCCTTTGAAACCCGTACGAAGGTATCATGGTGCTGTCATTACCTATCATTACGGTCCATTAATGTCATCGTAACTGGGCCACACCAAGGGAAGTGTCTGCTTGGCCTGCTGTGTCAGACACTGAACACAGACACTCCCAGCTTGCTGTCTTAGCGACGGCAAACTCAGCCTCTGGTGCGCCTCCTGCCCTGGCCTGGCCTCAGCTAAGCTTCTGGCGTGATCGCTTCCTTCCCCACTCCCCACGCCCAGCGTCACCCCAGAGGGCCCGCCCGTGAGTGCGCCCGTCGGTGTGAGCGTCCCCGGAGCGCAGCATGTTGGAGCAGGCGGAGTGCACGCGCCGCGTAAGCACTGCCTGGACGCCGCTGGGGTAGACGAGCTCTGAGGCGCCTGTCTGCCCTCACCCCTCCCAGGTGGCACGCCTGCCTTTCTGCCTAGCTCGCTGAGCCCCCAGTCCTCCCTGCCCACCTCCAGGGCCCTGGCCGCCCCGCCCAAGCTCCACACGTGTGAGAAGTGCAGCACCAGCATCGCGTGAGTGTTGGCGGCCTGGGAGGCGGGTGGGGGGCGGGGGCCAGGCACGGGGTGCTCCCCGGAGGAGCTTGCATTGAATAACCAGTCGGGGCCCAGGAGGCGCACACTGACAAAGTGCATCCATGAGACGTTCTATGGGTGATTGTCAGCCCTCTTCGGAGGTCTGTGCTGGCTTCTTCCTGCGGTATCCCCTCCTCCCCGGTCTCTTTCCCGCTCCCCTGCCCCCTTGGAGTGAGACACAGCACTGCGCTTGATTTCTCTCCAATAGTCTCCCAGCCGCCGGAGACCTGCCTCTAGATGAGGCTGCTCGTCCTGGAAAATCTTGCTCTTAGACTTCCTGTACCTCTGTTGGGACAGGATGGATTTTTCCAGAGGTGCATTTACTTTTCTCAGTGGGTGGCGTTAGAATGCAGCTCCGTTCTCTGGAAAATTGCTGAAAGCCCCCGCCCCCCCACCCCCCACACACATCCCGGAGAAAGGTCTTCCGGGCGCAGGGTCAAGGGCCAGGGGCTCACTCTGGGAATCCCTTCCGCTCCCTGGGCCTCGGCAGTACATCTGCAGAATGGGACACTCCCCACCCCGCTGCGCTGGCAGGAAGAAAGGGTCCTAATGCGGTGCCTCTCCAAGAGCAGCGGCAGAGCGCCCTGGGTGGGCTAGAACATTCCTGGGCCAGCACCCTCAGAGTTTCCGCTTCAGGAGTCCGCTGGCCCCAGAATTTGCATTTCCAACTTGTCCCCAGGTGATGTGATGCTGCTGGTCCTGGCACTGGGGACCGCGCTTGGGGGACTGCTCCTCCCGTAACAACTCAGAAGGTTCAGGATGGAGTTTATCTCCTTTTTGTAGGGGAAGGAACGACTTTGATTTTGGATTAGGGGTTTTGGGGGTGGGGGTGGTTGAAGTGAGATTCCTGAGGGCAGGTTTAGGGGATCAACTGTCTGAGGTTTGGGGGTCTTCCCAGGTCCTGCCGCTGGGCTCTGGAGGGCATTGCGCCCACTGCTTTGGCTTTCCACCCCGTCCCCCACCTGGGCTAATGGCTTTCCTGCCTCCCTCCCGCAGGAACCAGGCCGTGCGCATCCAGGAGGGGCGGTTCCGCCACCCCGGCTGCTACACCTGTGCGGACTGCGGGCTGAACCTGAAGATGCGGGGGCACTTTTGGGTGGGGGATGAGCTGTACTGCGAGAAGCATGCCCGCCAGCGCTACTCCGCGCCCAAAACCCTCAACTCCCAGGCTTGAGTGTCTCTGTGCTCTCAGCCTGCCCGTGACTCTGTGGGTGCCTCGAGCCAGGGCCATGCCAGTAGCAAGTTGCCATGGAAGGGCGGTGGTGGGTGGTGGGGCCCCTTCTTCCTCGCTGGCTGGGGCCAGAGGCGGGTCCTGCCTTGGGCTGTGGTTGGGAGCAGCCTCGCCCTCCCAGACTTTACTAGGTATTCTTGCTTCCCCCTGCCGGACAAGTTCTGCACCAGCCCCAGGTGGACGTTGCATCAGGCCTCTGACCAAGAGGCGCTAAGCCGGTTGGGCCGTGGAAATCAGTATGCAGGACGGGGGTGGGCCAGAGACTGAAGGTATTCACCGTGTAAAGTTTCTGACATTTGAGATCCATAAATATACATACGTGGACAAAATAGAGTAGCTGCCCCTTTCCTGTCTTCCTGCCCTGGCTTCTCCCTGCCACTGGGCGGAGAGGCTCTGTTGGTCTACTCCTTCCCCTCTTATTCCCTCTCCCTGAACCCCCTCGCTTCTCTTGGCCAAGGGCCCTGCTCTTCCGTTTGTAAAGTTGCCTGTCTTACTGGGATGATCCCTGGCACTTTAGAGGAGTGGGTTTCTCACTGCGAGCCTGGAGAGAGGAAAGGGAGCTGGAGGGCGGGCAGCAGAGGGACGGAGCTGGCCCCAGACTTGCTCCTTTGGCCCAGGCCCATCGCGCTGACCGTCTTCTGCCCCGCCGCCGCAGGCCGGGCTGCCACTCTCCGTGCCCCCTGCTCCTCCTGGCGTGGGTGCTGCCTGGCCTGCTGACTTACCCAGAAGGTGGGCAGAGGCGAGGCCCTAGCCAAAGTCCCACCTGCGTTCTCTGAGGCTGTCTGCACCCACTGGAGAAATATAATCGCCAGAATCACTCTGGGACAGGGCTGTAGGTGAGCCTGGCTGGGAGGGGGCAACCCAGCAGAGCTCCAACCCCGAGGGACCATCACCCACCAAGGGCCTCAAGCCCGGGGTGGTCAGCCCACCCCTTTCCCTGGGAGACCCTGCTGGCTTCACTGGTGTCTGATTTGGGGCGGGGGGAAATATATACATATATCTATCTTTATAGATATATGTAGATAGATATGTAGATAGAGTTGCACAGCCAGTGCTCGCACACCTTCCCTGGGGGTGTATGTTGGAGCTCAGGCGGGGGCAGTGGTCCCTGCCAGATATTTGGCTTGAGTCACTGCCCCACCCCCTTATTCTAATCCAAACAGACATTGCAGAAAGGTGCATGGGCGCTGCTGGGTGCTCCAGACTCACCCTGCCCCCAAGTCAGGGACGGGCAGCAGCCCCAGCTTTATTTTCCCTGAAAAGATCAAAGCTGGGCTTCAGAGAGTGTTTTGTGCTCTCTGGCTCTTCTTGGCAGGAATCTTGGCAGAGACTGTGTTGCCTCCTCAGGCACCTGTTGATATAATTTACACCTTGGTATAACTGTCTCACCTTTTGCCTGGATGGCTGCCTTTATTTTCATAGAAAAGATCAAGGCTTTCCGTGGCTCAGTCGGTCTGGCCCGAATGTCTGGTCTGAAGTGGGATGGATTGCCACCTTGGCGCCACCTAGTGTCAGGTGTAGCCTGTGGCGGGGAGATTGCTCACTCACCAAAGGGAAATTCTCCCCTCTGGAAACACTTGGGTTCTGCAAAGCAGGGAATATGGAAAGATCTAGCAAGTTTCTTGCTTTCCTGAAGATAACAGTCAAGTGGCAGCAATCGAGCCAGCGTGAATGAAATAACGCTATGTGACAGCGAATGCTTAAGAGCTAATGAGGAACACACACGCGCCCCTGTGAGTTCACAGCTGGGGCCATCTGTGTGGAAGGATGAACAGGACTTGGACAGGAAGAGGAGAGGAATGCCAAGTGGTGGGCAGGTGCAAGTGGAGTGCTCAGTTTAGGGCAGTGGCTGAAGGGGATACTGAGATACCTTTGCAGAGGGAGATGGGAGCCTTGAATGCCGGGAGAAATGGTTTGAACTTCACCTTGAGGCTCTTGAGACACTTTGAAAATTTTAGGCAGGGCAGTGACAAGTTGAAAGTGACAAGGTGGGTTGGAATATTAATACCACGAGATTCCCCATCTGCAACAAACCACGCTGGGCCAGCAGGGTTCTCAGCAGTGGAGGAAAACAAATGGGGGGGCACAGACCCTTGCGAAGGGAGCCCTCATGCCAGTCGTTGAACACCTTTTGAAGGCTAGGTGGGTTCGAGCTCAAATCTACCTTCCCAGTGGTGGCAGCCAGCTCTCCTACCAGGGGCCCTGAGCCTTTCAGTTCCAGAGCTTTCCGCAGCCACACAGCCAGCCTGAGCTTTGGGGGGAAACTGCTTTGGAAAGTGGAATTATTAGCCAAACTCATTTGTTAGCAGAGAAGGCTGGGGCTGACCCAGACAGGGGGCAGGGGAGACCACCCAATTAGGCGACTTAACTCGTACAGTGCAATGCCCTCCTAGTGTCTTCTGCCTGTTGGGGAATAACTTCAGAAATGGTGGCAGATTCGAGTTAGCAGTGGCCCGAGAGAGCATGTAGTACAGCCCCCTTCAGTTGCAGATGAGAGGGTGACTCCCGAAGTGCCACAGCTGGATGATTCTAAAGTGCCAGGGAGGTTGGACATATGTGACTCTAATTGTCACAGTTGGGCGGGCACTGAGGTAGGTGCTGTCATCGCCCTTGTCTCTAGATGAAGAAACCGAGTTTGCGGGGGCGGGCGGTGAGTGACTAGTCTAAGGACTCCTAGCTGGTGAGGTGAGGGGCCAAGGAAGGGACGTAGAGCCTGACTTCTGGGTTTCTGGCTTGTCCAGGGGTGGGGATGCTCTTGCCCCTCCAGCACCAGAGGCAGCCTTCCAGGGCCCCCGGGGAGGGCGTCATGGCTTCCAGCCATCTCTCGTCTGGCAGGAGCTGCCCCTTGGCTCTTAGCTGTGCTGGTGGTCCTTTGCGGACATGATTGTCCTGCATTTGTCGGGTGAAGGAGAGGCTGAAGAGGTGGTCCTGTGGGGGGTACACTGTCAGGCAGGGCAGCAGAAGGCAGATGGGAGGAGAGTGTGTGCTCCACCCCCAGGGTGTCCTGATCAGCATGAGGGGGCTGGTATATCAGCCTGGGGTGGGGGCGGGAGGGAAGACATGGCCTGGAGTGGAGTGTGCACTGGGGTGTGTGTGTGGGGGGCTGTTCTTCTGAGGCCGCACAAAGCCTTGTGCTGAGACATTGCATTCCTGCTGGCTGGCTTCCTGTCCAGATGCATTCCTGCCCAGAGTCACCGAGGAGACGGCTGCTTGGAATTTGGCCCCACATTCTCCAAATTCAGGGCGAGATCTGGCAAAGTTTCCCTCCCTTCTCTTCCCTCTTCCTCACTTTGGAGGGAGGAAGCCACCTGACTGGCTAGCCCTCCTACCCGGGAAGGGCCGGCCTGGGGTCGGGTGGGGCCTGGGGATTTGGTACACACGTCCCTGTTTGAATTGCATAAAGCAGTTCCTGCTAGGCCTGGTGTTCTCTGCTTCCTTCTCGGTATCCGAGCAAGAGGAATGGGGAGCGGGTGCTGCCCAGGACAGGCCAGGAGGGAGCAACCCAGAGGACCCAGGGCTGGTGGGCAAGGGCTTGCTTGGTCTGACTGTCAGGTGTTAAGAATGTCTGGTAATTCAAACTCTTGGCTATCATTCTTCCTTTCCTGAGCTTCGCTGTAGGCCTGTTTCATGATCTTATAAAGTCAGAATCTTGTAGTTTGCGGTTCTTTGATGAAGGCTCTTGTGCAGGGTGTTTGAGAAAGGGTCGGAAGGAGCCAGGAGCAGAAGGGGTGGGCAGACATCGCTTCCCTCCCAGCAAGCAGCCACTTCCTCCCAGGCGCCAGCTCCGGCCCACCCAGCCCCGCCCCCCAGGGTCAGGTGCAGGTCTGCACGTCCACCAGTTCCCTCGTCTGCTTCCGTGGGATTTGGGTTCTCCTGGGGTTTTACCAGCCAGGTCACCTCTCTCAGGAGGATGAGGTTTCCTTAGAGGCCACCAGCAGCCCATCTGGTCACCAGGCTGTCTTACTTTCAGCAGCTGCCTGGATCCCGAGTTCGTTTCAGGCCCTGGGGATGAGGGTGGTGGGGGTGGAGTGGGCAAAAGAGGGCTGGAGTGGGGACAGCAAAGCTTTTATGCTTGCACCACCTCCAGGCCGCTCCCTAGTCTCCCTGGCTCACTTCTTCCCCAGTCCTTAAGTCCCACCGAGCCGACCCCTCCCCCGCTTTAGGGTCCCCCGGTGAGGAAGAGGTGGGGGTCGAGGAAGCAGTCAGGGCTAGCCCGGGTCCCAAGGCGCTCTGCAGCTGTCGGGAAGGATTTCGCTCTGGGCAGGAATCATTCCGCCCATCTTCTCGAGCCAGTTTCTCAGTGGCGGCGCGACGTGCCCCAGGCACACAGCTGGGAGCGCAGGGACGACTGCGCCCTGGTCAGCGGCCTTCCCACGGCCAGCACGTGGGGCTCCATTTCCTTCCGCGCTCCGGTCCAGTCCCCGCCTGTCGGCTTCATCTGGGCAGGAAGGCAGCCTCCGCGTGTGAACCGGGGGCGGAGTGACCACGCGCAACGAGCCAGAAGGCGACCCCAGGCGGGGGTGGGGCTCTGCTCCTGGGCCGCGGCAGGAGCGCGGGGCTGCCCCGGCCTGAAGCACAGAGGATCAGCTTCTGCAGGGGAGCGGACCGGGGTCCTTCTCCGCGCCCAGCCAGCACTGGGCGGGGGCGGGGGGGGGGCGCCTCCCGGGCGCACGTGGCCCCGCGTGCAGCCCCCGCTCCCTCACACCTGCGACCGTCCTCCTGCCCCGCCCCATCCGCCCCCCTCCCCGCTGGGAGTGGCCCGGGGCCGCGCCCAAGGGGCCAGGACGCAGCAGCCAGCGAAGCCGCGGGCACGACGGCGCCTAGGGGACGCGGGCCGAGAGCGCTGTCCGGCTGCAGCGGTCGGGGCGGAGCGGGGCCATGCTGGGCCGGCGGCGCGTCTTCGCCGTGGAGCCGCTCGGCGGCTGGGGTGAGTCGCCCACTCCCGGGCGGGCAGAGCCTCCCGCCCTAGCGCCCACTCCGGAGCGCTGACCCCCGTCTGCGCCCCGCCCCACCCCGCACAACCGCCTGCCCCGGGCGCCCGACCTCGCCGCGCCCGCCTCGTGGCCTCCCCGTGACTGCGCCGTGCACATGGAAACTCAGAGTTGGGGCGTTAAATCACTCACCACCTCCATCCCACTTCCTCCGGACCCACTTCCCTCTAATTCCCCATATGGATCTTTCTCTGCCGGCCCCTGCCGCTGCCCACAGTTCCAAAAGCCCCCTCGGCAGCGGCGGACCCCGTCCAAAGGCGCCGCGGGGAGGGCTTCGCGGCCCACTTCCTTGCCCAGGGAGCCAGGCTTGGCACCCGGCTCCCTGCGTGACCGGCTGGGAGATGCGGATAGTCCTCCACCCTCTCCAGCCTCAGTTTCTGTACCATTAATGACAATTAGGGCACCTAGATGGTTAGAAGGGCCTGACGTTCAGGTGATAGTGGGTGACAAGGCTGCATCTCCTCCTGCCGCGCCTCCCCCAGTTCCCTTTCTTCTGGTTAAGTTTTTTCTCTTCAACTCCCCACAAAATCTTCAGTTTCTCACTTAAAAGAAAGCCCAAAATGGTTATAGCTATTGTTATTTTTAATTCCTCCCCCTGCCCTGAGCACCAGAAGAGACTTCACCCGGCACTCCGATGCCTGTTTGCACCCTCTTTGTGCCCTTCCCCCGCTCCCTGAGGTGGGGTGCGCAGTCGTAGTCCCCCTTGGGGAGCAGTGGAAGAGGCTTCAGCTCCCCTGCTTGTGACTTGGAGGTCATAGGCAGGCCCCAGGGGCAGGCGCGCAAAGGGCTCCCAGGAGGAAAGCAGCCCCTCCTCAAAGGAAGATAGGCCCTCCAGGAGCTGATGAAGAGGAAATCCTTTCCAACAGCTTACCCCACAGCCCATACCAGGGGTGTGATCGCTAACAATTACTGCTGTAAAGAGAACCCCGGAACAGGGCTCAGGCAGGGCTGTGGCCAGCCAGGCTCCTCCCTTCACCTCTGGCCCGGGACACTCCTCCCCAGGGAATGTTTCAGCTGCCAGGAATGCTGGGGGCGCGGGGCGCCTGCCCAGCCCGATTCTCACTCTCCTTGCAGCTGGAGCTGGCGAGAACCCAGCCCAGGGCTGTGTGGTGCCTGGAGTCACCGGCACCTACAGACGGATCCCGGACGCCTCTCTGGGGTGCTCACTGGACTTCTGGGAGAGGGATGGCGAGCTGAAAGGTCTCCGGGGTCAGGTGCCACTTCTCAAGCTGGCCTTCCGGGACTCAGGAGTGGAGATGGCAGTTGGGGACAACTCCCTGACCACCTCACTGGGCCTTTCTCAAGAATCTCTGGACTTTGAGCCTGTGGGGAGCCCTGAACCCCTGGGCCTGCCCATGGAGCCTCCTGCCCACCTGGGCCGGCTGCTGGCCAGCCGGAAGCTAGAACAGGTGCTGGAGCGGTCCAGCCAGCTCCCCACTTCCCCTGCCAGCTTATCGCAACACCACCGCTCCCTGAAGCCGACGAGGAAGCCCGAGTATGAAGTACCCCTTTTTGGAGCAAGGGACCAGGAGGTCGGCAAGGCAGAAACTGACCAAGAGGCAGGCCCGGAAGAAGCAGAGGCGGTGAGTGCCAACTCTATGCTGGATGAAGAGTGGGTGGAGATGGCCCTCTCACACGGGGGCTGGTGCCAGGGTGGCGGGGGGTGGGGGCCAGCTGTTCTCCCCGGACCTCGCTCTCGGGGTGGGGCATTCCTGTCCCTAATTGATGGGTGTGTCACAGCTCCTTGTCTCACCCCACCCCCAGCTGTGTGTAGGTGGGCAGGTATGAGGTTTGCCTGGCACTGTGGCTGGCCGGGCTTTGGGAGGCCAGCGGGATGCATGGTCCTCTTCTCCCTGCCCGTCCTGCGTCCTGCCCCCATCTGATGGCCACCGAGGGTGGGAGTCTGGCTGAGTCCAAGCCTCCCCTGCCTCACTACGTTCTACAGGTGAGGGGTGTGGGGCCTGAAGCCTGGACCTGCCTCCCCGGACAGGGGCTTCGCTACCTGGAACACCTGTGCCTGGTGCTGGAGCAGATGGCGAGGCTCCAGCAGCTCCACCTGCAGCTGCAGACCCAGAGGCTCCCTGGGGTGAGCAAGCACGTGGCAGTGGGTGGGCAAGTGAGTGGGGGAGGCACAGGAGGGGTGAGACCCCCGGCACCAGGGCTTCCTTCAGATTAGCCTTAGCCTCTGTTCAGGCCCCGAGTGTCCTTCTCTCCTGCGCCCAGGGCCCTGTAGAGGAAGAGTCGGAGTCGGAGTCGGAGTCAACATCGGCCCCTTCAGCCCCAGCCTCTCGTGCCCCAGGCAGTGGGGTGCATGGATCATGGGAGCTGCTCAGCCAGGCAGAGGAGGCAGGTATGGGCAGTTGTGTTTCCCTCTGTGTCCTGTCAGCCCGGGGCCCCAGGCAGACCCCCTGAGGCCCCGGGCTGGACGGGTGTCTCCCTGCTCCTGGCCCTGGGTCACCTGATTCTCTCTCTGAAGGTGCAAAAAGAGCTTCACTCCCAAAGGTGTGGGTGCCCAGCGCCCACCCTCCCAGGCTGTCAGAGGCCCCTGCAGAGCCAGCTCACACCTTTCCACCCTCCCAGAGTCACAAGGTAGGTGATGGGTGTATGTGGGGCAGGTGACAGGTGGAGGTGGGGGTGGTGGTGGGACGTATGGATACCTTAAAGGCCAGAAACCCCGGGAAAATGAGAGGATTCCTGTTTGGAGCAGGTGACTTCTCCTGGCGTGGTGGCAGCTGCCTGGTAGTGTGGGGTGTGTTGTGGGGGGTGCTCTGTGGTGACCCCCCCCCCTTTCTGTGCTCAGCGGGATAGCTCCCACTGGAACAAGGTCAAGGTCCTTCTCAATCGGATTCGCTGGAGGAGCCCTCAATGCCCTGAGCCCCCTGCCCCTCCTGCTGGCCCTGCCCCCACGTGAGTGCTAGGGCCCAGCGCAGGTGAGGGCGGAGGGAGGAGCCCGATGAACCGGGGTGCGGAGGTTGTACTGCTGGTTCTCTTCGTCCCTATGAAACCTGAGTGACACTGTCTCGGGGAGGGTGTTGGAAGAAACAGAAAGTATTTAAAACTCTCCGCTGATAGATGAGGAGGCTGGGGACTGGGCTGGGGAGGGAGGCCACTTTCCTGAGGCCACATGGGGAGTCAGTGGCAGAGCCAGGACCAGAATGTGGGAAATGCCCTTATGCCAGCTTTGCAGATCCTCAACCTTCAAAGCTGAAACTTAGGCCACCTTCCGGGTGTGCTGGGCAGGCAAGGCGGGGGCGCAAAGGATTCCACGGTGGGTCATGGCGTGCGGGTGGTTATACTGAGCAACTGCCCAGGAGGAGGAAGCACTATGTCAGTTACCATCCCCACAGCAGAGAAGCGGCGCTGATCCACTTGGGCCGTCATCACCTGTGTTTCCTTCTCACCTAAGGTCACCTTGCCTTCTCCACAGGATTGGATCAAGGGACCTCCCCGAAAGACCCCCATGTCGCCCCTTCCGGAAGACATTTATGCCATCGTTAGTGGTGAAGAAGCAACGAGCAAAAAACCTTTCTGTCTGCTGAGACCTCCTGGTGCAGGCGTGCCCCTGGGCGGAGGGGTGGGCAGCGAAGTCTCCTTCGTTGCCCTTTGCCCTGTTGCTGCTTTTGGGCATTGCCAGAGGAAGCTGCTGACGCTTGCCCTTCTCTCGGAGGCGAGGGCTGAGTCTCCTCCAAGCACACTGGCAGGGGAGTCCTGGTTCCCCGAGAGACCCCAAGGTGCGGCAGCCCCTGGGCACCTCCTTGGCTGCCAGAAATCCCTGAGCCCAGACAATGTGAACCGATTCATCAGGCATCCCTGGAGTGTATCTGGCATGGTGATCTGTCAGGGCCCAGCGTGTTGCAGATGTGTCTACATACAAAACGATATATACACATATCCCTGTGAGACTGTCGTCACCGTTGTGAACTGACTGGATGCAACCAGCTCTCCTGAATCACACACTCAAACAGTAGGTCTTCTGGGTGAGGTAACTGCAGGAGGATGGAACTGACCTTCATGCCTCAGTGGACAGTTGCTGATCCTGGAGCCCTGCTTCCCTCCTCATTCCTGCATGGAAAACCCCAGGGTGGCGAAGGGCACCATCTTGGCTGTCTCTGCATTGAGTCTTGCCTGTGGAGCAGAGCCCCTGGAGACTGCACCAGGAATGGGAGGGTTAGGAAAAACATCGGGACTAGCAGAGTACCCGTCAGGGTCTGTTCTTAGCTGCTTTGCTCCTTAGTAGCCGTTACACATCAGAGCTGAAAGCGGAGGCCCATACTAGCTTTTAGAGCTGGACAAAATCCCTTAACTTGTCTGAGCCATAGCGTCCCACTTAATCTCCCAAATGGTATCATGATGCCTGACCTACCTACCTCACCGGCTTGTTTTGAGGATAAAATGAAATTAAACTGTCTCAAAGTGCTTTGTGAATGTTACATGACTAGGGAAGGGGAGGGTATGGGTGTCGGAAGGACGGCTAGACAGGATGACGGGAAGGTCGGGGGTAAGAGGGGACTGGAATTCGTAATGGGGACTAAAACGGCCAGTGATTAGCAGCAAGACTTGGAGCAAGTCATTTCACCGAGGCCTTTTAGGTTTCATATCTGAGAGTTAACGGCATTAATTCCTGACCTGCTTACCCCCAGCACTGTCGTGAGGACTAAAGGAAAAGTCTGCAAGAACTCTGTAAATGTCTACCTAAATATTGTGGGAGTTTGTCTTACTATAACCTGTTAAGAGTCCTAGCTGTTTTTGTTAACTGAGAAAGGGGAAAAGCTTCGTCTGCAGGCACCCAGACGACGGGTGTGTGTGTGTGTGTGTGCGCGCGCGCGCGCGTCTCGCCCTCAGTGGAGGGGCAGCGCTGGGGCCGGGGTCAGCGGCCTGAGTCAGACACAGGAATGCCTCCCAGAAATGGCCACCCGTCCGCAGGATCTGGCGCTCTCGCGACTGCAATCCCGAGGTCTGCCCGAATGAGGCCAGCTCGCGCCCTTCCTGAGGCTTGGGGCCGCACTCCCGCTGTCTTTGGACAAAGAACCAAGTCTCCGAAGCCCGTTTTTCTAATGGGACGCTTAAGCGAGGGCACCACCCAGGCGCGGCTTCCTCACGCGCATCCGACGGGGGAAGGCGCACTTCCGCTCCCGGGTCGGAGCGGGACTGCAGGCCGCCGAGGGGGAGGGAGAGGTCGGTGCTGCTGGGGGAGGGACTATATCCGGGAGAGTAGCAGCTTCCGACCAGTGGTCGCGTTTCCGGAGAGGCGCTTCCGGTGGCGGCGGCAGCAGCGGCGGTGGTGGTTCCGGGTGTCTTTGTCCCCCCGGTGTCGCGGCCCTGGCCCGCAGGTGGGTTGGCTGGCCCCCCGCCGCCCTTCTGCCCCTTCGCTCCTCCCCAACCGAGGGGCTGCGAGGGCCGGGCAGCAAAGATGCGCGGGCCGCGGAAGGGGCCGAGCCCCCCTCGGACTGCAAGTCCTGTCTCCGTGGCAACGGCCTCGGCCCCGGGGGCGGGCGGGAGGAGGAGGAACCGCGCGCCTCTGTCCTCCCACGGCGGCCTGGCCGCGGCCCGGCCCGGGCGATCGGCTCCGGCGGCCGCTGAGGCAGGAGCGCAGGGCCGGGCAGCGCGGGGCGGGAGCGGGAGGGCGGGCGCGCAGCCGGATCCGCGGTCGGCCGGGCCGCACGGCTGCCTCCGCACGGGCCGGGCCGGGGGACAACGGGCCGGGCTTCCGGGGAGAAGGCCCTCGCGGTCTTCGCTCCAGCGGCAGCCGCCTCCATTTTTCGGGGCCTTGCGGGGAGCATTTTGGCGGATGTGTTTGAATGAATGAATGTCTCCGGGGCTCTTTCCAGCCCCGCGACCCCCCAGCCTCCCGGGCTGGCGTGGCGTGGCGAGAGGCGCGCTCCAGTGCCGGGAGACCTGGCTGTGGGTCCCAGTTGTGTCACTGACTGGCTCTGTGGCCTCGGGCGAGTCTCAGTCTCCGAGCTTTAGTTTGCTTTTCCTTAAAATAGCCGGACAGTGGCCCCCGCCGCTGGGTTATTGGCGAGGGCTAACTGGAACCGTTTGATTGCTTCCTTTCTTACTGCTCTCCACGTTCCCTACGCCCATCGCCTCCATTCATTCTCCCAGCTCCCTTCAGGATACCTAGTTCCTGTTTTGGGGGTTGATGGAAAATTCCCCTGTGAGCTGTTAACTTATTTCTTTCCTGATTGAAGGTTTTTTCCCCCCCAAGACTTTGAAAGAGGACAGCATTCCCAATGTCCCAGTTTAAGCGCCAGCGGATCAACCCACTTCCAGGGGGACGCAACTTCTCAGGTGATCGTCACCTTTCACCCGACCTGGGCTCCCACTGAAAAAGGGTGTGCTTTACAGTTAGTCTGTACAAAACATGGCTGTTGGGGCTTTCCTGGTGGAGTGCAGTTGGCTGCTGATGTTGCCTGGGAATATAGGAGCCGGCCGCGGCGGCTGACAGTGAAACCCTGTGGAGGGTTGCCTGGGACCTGTTTGCCTTTCGGGTTTGCCATATCCTCTAGGTCGGTGATTTTCGACCGCTGTGCGGTGACAGGCGCACTGCTGTGTGCAAGAATTTTTAAACCACGCACTACCTATTTCGTCGGGGCATTGACTTCTTTTCTCTTAGATTGTCAAAAAAAAAAAAAAAATGACCACAGCCAGCATAGCGGTAGCCATCTGGTGTGGATGGATCAGAATTATACATATATTTATTTATTTATTTGTTTTTTGGTTAGAGCAGCCCAAACTATTTTTTGGTGTGCCGCAGAATTTTAGTAATTGGTTTACGTGCGCCATGAGATGAAAAAGGTTGAGTGTAGTGCTCAAGGTGGTAGGTGCAGCTCCTGGAGATTGCTTCTCTGTCCCCATAGGCACAGCTTCAACATCTCTTCTGGGTCCTCCTCCTGGTCTGCTCACTCCTCCTGTGGCCACAGACCTGTCCCAGAATGCCAGGCACCTTCAGGTAGGTTGGGCATCCTTTCTAGTGAGTTTCAGCCCTGGGGACCGTGGCAGCATGCATGGCTGCCCGATACTTTCATTTTTACATCACAGTGTTCATCCTTCTTGACATTCCTGTCCTGGGCCAGTATGGAGGTGACTAGACACCTCTGGCTGTACCAAGTGCCGGCTCCAGGGAAATCTTTAGGGTGCTTCTTGGAAAAAAAGAGCTAGAAATCCTAGAAGCAGCTGGTGGTGCAGGAATCAGCATAATGCCCCCACTCCCTTCACTCCTTCCGTGTGAATCTCGATGCAGCACTCTGATTGAGCTTGGGGGGCGTGGTGGACAGAGTGGGATGCTAATGGCTGAACACAGGAAAGTGCTCTGTGCTGTAAACTGTACCTTCTCTTACAGGGTGGGGAGAAGCAGCGGGTCTTCACTGGCATTGTCACCAGCTTGCATGACTATTTTGGGGTGGTGGATGAAGAGGTCTTCTTTCAGCTCAGGTAGGTTGGAGGCTGGTCTCCTTTCGGAAACACGTGCCAGATTGTTGTCTGTCACCATGCTTGTGGGGCTCCTCTCATGCCATCGTTTTGCTGTTTCGTGCAAGGGGGAGAAATCTCGATGGAAAGGGCTCGTCAGGGCAGTCAGGGGGGTTTGGCCGGGTCTCCTGACTGGGCCTCCTGGCTTGTGTGCTGGCAGTGTGGTGAAGGGCCGGCTGCCCCAGCTGGGTGAGAAGGTGCTGGTGAAGGCTGCGTACAACCCAGGCCAGGCAGTGCCTTGGAATGCTGTCAAGGTGCAAACACTCTCCAACCAGGTATTCATCTCTCCTTGTCACATGCATTGAAAAGGGGAGGAGAGGAAGCCCCTGTGTCTGAACACACTGGTCAAGAGCCTTACTTTTGTCAAGGGAGTGGGGCCTCATCTGTCCAAGGTAGTGAGCATGTCAACCACGGGATATCCTGAATTTGCTGGTTACTGTCCTGCAGCCCCTACTGAAGTCCCCGGCACCTCCCCTACTGCATGTGGCAGCCCTGGGCCAGAAGCAAGGGATTCTGGGAGCTCAGCCCCAGTTGATCTTCCAGCCTCACCGGATTCCCCCACTCTTTCCTCAGAAGCGTGAGTACCAGTGGCATGGGTGTTGGGATGTGGCTTTATGGGGTACTGTAGATGAATGAATGGACTTGTAACTGTCAGGTTGCCACCTTATGAATAGAAGTGGGTGCTTCTGTGCACTGAAAGAAGTTAGGGAAGTCAGATGTTTAGAGTTTTTGAGTCTCCAGCCATTTTCTCTCTGCAGCTCTGAGTCTCTTCCAAACATCCCATACACTTCATCTGAGCCACCTGAACAGATTTCCTGCTCGGGGCCCTCATGGCCGATTGGATCAGGGCCGAAGGTAAGAGGATGTTCAACCAGAAAAATGTCCTTTTTATGTTTTATTTTATTTGCCTGTAGGAGCACTGTCTGTTTCTTTGCCACTTGTTGACATAACATTCTCTTCCTGCAGCTAGATCCTAGTCCCTTTACCCTGGAGTAAGTAGACACGTAATGAGGTACATAAAAATAGTGGAACTTTATAAACTGGTTCAGCAGGCAGGGAAATGGTAGTTCATCTTTCAAAATAATCATACTGAAATTTTCTTTATAATTTTCCCTCTCATTTCTAGTCCCTGCGATTGAGATACTAAGAATCAAAACTATCAAGGAAATAGTAAATGTTCAAAAAAGTAACTTTATAGCATGTTTTAATTTCTAGTATGAAATATTTCTTTATGTATCTTGTATACATCAGCCTGGGGTTAGAATGTTGCATTCTGCCCAGAAGTCTAGGCCTGTGCCTTGGACACGCAGACAGTTCCTCGGCCCCGTGTGCAGCAGGCATGGTGGGTTTGGGCCCTTGGGCCCCTAGGCCATCCCGTGTCACCTGTGGGCGCTGGCCACCGCTGGGGGCATGCAGCCCGTTCTCTCCAGCTCACATGTTCTTTATCCTGCCTCTTTCCCTGAAGGGTTTTGCTTATATCCCTAGGAGATAAGCTCAAGACTAGTTTGCTTCAGACTGTTTCTGTTTCCATCTGTTGGTCTTATTTTAACTTTTTATTGGGAAAATTTTAAGTATAAGCAAAGTAAACGGAAAAAGATGAACTCTCATACACCAGTATCAGCCTCAAGTATCTACATCTGCCATTTTCTTTGATCTCTACCTCTATCTACTCCCTGCCTCCTACATGATTTTTTTAAGGTAGAAAAATTTTTAAGCTAAAATTTATATAGGTTGAAATGCACAAATCTTAATTGGAAGATTTTGACAAATGGAAAATCCCATGTAACCTTCATTCTTCTTAAGATGTAGAATATCTCTACCCAGGCTGGAGCGGCTCAGTGGTTTGAGCACTGGCCTGGGAACCGAGAGATGACCAGTTCGATTCCCAGTCAGGGCACATGAGCGAGCTGTGGGCCAGGTCCCCAGTAGGGGGCGTGCGAGAGGCAACCACACATTGATGTTTCTCTCCCTTTCTTTCTCTCTTCCCCTCTCTAAAAATAAATAAAATCTTAAAAAGTTTAAGCAAAGTGATATAGCTGGTCTCTGTGCTGAAGCTAGTGTTTGCTCCCTTTGGAAAGGTCATTTGTGAATTTTAATTAGGGCGACGCTTTGATAGTCCAGGATTGTTTTCCATAGTGTCTTCACTGCTTTGAAACACCTTGTCCCATTCTCAAGCCATTGGTATATAGTTTGCATACATCCATCTCTCTCACCTGGTTTATCTTCCTGGTTTTCAATTTCCAAGGACTTTCCACCTCTTGTATTCTGTGAATTTATTAAAGTCTTCATTACAAAATCACAGCCATGGTGCTCAGGGATAATGTAGCCTGGCTGGGAATCAATGGCTGCTATGAACTTTCTGCTTTGGGTTCAGGTTCTGTCTTTCTGTACAGTCAGCTGCATGGGATTAGCCTGGCTATGTCAAGCCCTGTGCAAGGCTGATGTTATGTTACTTTGGCTATAATGCTTCAGTGTCGTGGATTCCGGGGAAGGACACATATTACCATCAGTCAGTAGGGAGAATTTGCCGAATAGAAAAGGGGGTAGTAAGAATTAGGGCATTCTGGGGAGAGGAGCAGGTCATAAAGGAATTAGCCACATTAGCATTTTGGCTGGAAGCCAAACCTGATTTTGAATTTCAGGCTTTGGGGTGCCAGGATCAAGGCCTCCTGCGGCTGAGGTCACTGAGACGCCTTCCCCTGGCACTCCCTGCACCAGTCCCTGACAAGCCGCAATAAGGCCACTGGGTTCACAGGATTCAGGAGAGTATCCAGTTTAACTAGAGGCTGACAGCGTTTATAGAAGAGTTCCCTCCAGTCACGGGCAGGCTGAAGAGAGGTGTCAAATGTCTTGGGAACAGTTCTCCTGTTAGGAACATGGAGGCACTGACATCCCATTAAAGCAGAATCAGAAGCCAGCTTTTGGAGAGAGATGCAAATGAACAGGGACATTAACCAGAGAGGTACAAAAGAAAAGAAGAAGTTTGTGTTAAATATAACCGACTCAGTTCCGGGGTCTAAGGACTAGGGAAGGGACCCAGGCAGGTCTGAGAGGAAAGAGCAGAGACCTGGTAAATGTGATCCACTCCAGTTACCTCGGTGTAAAGAAGCGACAGTGATTTTATTTCTCTTGGAAGACATGGGGGTTTCCCCTTTATCAGTCTGGCATTTTATAACGGTCTAAAGGTTTTTTTCTGTTTTTACTGTTTCTATTTATTGCACCCATAACAGTGATACAATACGTGATATATATAAGAATGTACAGAGTAGCGTGTGCTGTTACACAAAGTTGAAAAAGTATAAAAATCTACATTCCCCTCCTTCCCTTAAAAGGTAATCATTCTTAAGAACCTTTAGAAAATAATTTTGAAGAGAAAAATTACTTATTGCCACTTTTCCCCCATACTCTTTTCTAGTCGTTATCTATATAAATTCGTGCTTTTTAATACTTTTACTCTTAGAGTTCGTTATTTTTATATACTCTTAGTAAACATTTTTTCCATGTAATTCTCATGATCGTTTTAATGGCTGAATGATTATTTTACTTACTTATGATGTCAGTTCAGACACTGCTGGATACGAATGTGGTTTTCTTACTCTGAGCTTGAATTTCTCCCACTATATATATACCTTTTTAAAAAAATTTATTGATTTTTAGAGAGAGACGGAAACATTGATTTGTTTTTCCACTTATTTATGCAGTCATTGGTTGATTCTTTTACATGCCCTGACCAGGGATCGAACCTGGGATGGAACCTGCAATCTTGGTGTGTTGGAACAATGCTCTAAGCAACTGAGCTGCCTGGCCAGGGCTTCTTTTTTTCTTCTTTTGAGCTAACTTCCTTGGGATAAATTTTCCAGGGCTTGAGTATTTCATGACTTTAATGTGTGTTGCTAAGGGTTATGAGAAGTGTCTTTTTAAATAAAACTTACTTTATAGAACCCTTAGCAAGGTAACCATATATGTGTCTCTTGTTTAAAAAAAAACAAAAACAGTTAAGCTCTGGCAGGGTAGTTCATTTGGTTAGAGCATTGTCCTGATAAGCCAAGGTTGCTTTGTGGGTTCGATCCCCAGTCAGGGCACATACAAGAAGCAACCAATGAATACATCAATAAGTGAAACAAATTGTTACTTCTCTCTCTTCCTTTTTTCTCTTTCCTCCTTCTCCTCTCTCTCTAAAATCAATCAATAAAAAATAATCAGTTAAATTCTTTTATGCTTATTTCAAAAAATTATATTAACTCTAATTTATAAAGTTCAGAAAATATTTAAAAATTATTCGTAAGCTTTATTAGTCAAAGGTAACCACCATTGATTTTTTTATTTCATTTTTAGTCTTTCAAAGATTCTGTTTTTTTTCTTTTTTCGCAGTTGAGGTACTATTGTATTTATAGTGTTACATACTATTCTTTTGGCTTAACATGAATGGTTTATTAAAAGCATTTAAGTTTCCATTTTAATATCTGTAACAGCTTGTTATATGGCTATTAGCATGGCTTCTTTATTTCTTTAATGTCGGGGAGTCAGATCACTCCCAGTTCTTTTTAGGCTAGTATATGTTGAATCTGTAAGTAACTGCGGTTTCTTCCTTCTGGTGACGGATCAACCTGCAGCGATGACTATGACTCCAAGAAACGCAAACAGCGGGCCGGCGGAGAGCCTTGGGGTGCTAAGAAACCAAGGCATGACCTGCCTCCTTACCGAGTCCATCTCACTCCCTATACTGTGGACAGGTGAGTGGCAAGGCTGGGTGGGCAGGTGTGGCTTGCAGCTGGTGAGTTTCTTGTGTAAATGAGATACAGTCTGTGTGGAAGTTTGTGTGTGTGTGTGTGTGTTCTTATGACCTTTTGTTTGTTGTCTTTATTTTTTAATGTGCCGATTTTTAATTTCAAAATCTCAGCTTTTGGCTAGCAGAGCACCACCGACATGGGTGCCCTGATAGAACCTGATGATTTGCTCACCAGAAAGGCTTATGGCAAGCTGTAATTGAGGCTTGCCAATCAAAATCCAGGTACCCAATAGCAGTTATAATCCAGGTAGAAGCAGCTCATAGAACTCCGGCACTGGTTTTCCAATAGCAGTTATAATCCAGGTAGAAGCAGCTCATAGAACTCCGGCACTGGTTTTCTAGGGATCCTCTGCATTAGTTTTAAAGTGCTATAGCATGTACAAGGACACTGGCCTGCAAGCCTACTTCTCACACGTAGAAACTGATTAAGAGGTAGATGAGGGATTCCATATTCCATCTGGCGGTGGAGATGCAGGGCTCCAGCTGCTGTGTTTGGTGGACAGGCTCCCAAAGCCAAGTCCACCAAAGCCCCTGCCTTTCCTGGTGTCACTGGTTCCTCTCCCCTGGCCTAGGCAGGGCCTCTTGTTCTCAGTGCCGATCCACCAGGCTCCATCTCCTCACAAGACACCGATTCCCATGTCCTGTCCAGTCAGAACGTGACTGCTGCCAGTTAGCCACGCACACAACTGTGCCTTTTTAAACACAGATGTCAGATGGAAACCTCCTGTACGTACTGTTTGGTGCTTTGCTTTTTCACTTAATATATCTTAGAATTTATTCCATATTAACATTTATTAGCTTGAGCTCATTCTTTTTCGCAACTACATGGTGTTTCACTGAATGCATGGACTACCACGTATTTAACCAGGTCTCTCTCCATTTGCAGTCTTTACTTATCCTAAATATTGTTGTAATAAACATCCTTCTACATACACCTCTGTGGACAGGTGCAAGCATTTCGTTGAGATCAGTTCCTAGAAATGGAGTAGCTGGCCCAAAGGGTCTGATTTTAAACTTTGATGGATATTGCCCATTCTTTTAAAGGGCTCGTATCGGTTTACGTTCTCACTGCCGGGGCACGAAGTGCTTGTTTCCCCAGGCCTGTGCCAGCACTGCCTTATCAAACTTTTTGATCTTTATCAGTCTGGTGGGTGAAAAGTGATATTCTGATTTGCATTTCTTTAATTATAAGTGAGATTGAGCATATTTTTATGGGCTTTTAAGTCTCATTTCTTTTTCTGTTAAGTGCCTGTTGATGTCACTTTTCTCTTAGACTTGTGAACTTTCGATTAGTGATTTTTGGGTTCCTCTTCTATTAAGACAATGACCCTTTTCTCTGCCATGTATTGCAAATGTTTTCTCTTCCCCAGTTTGACTATTTTGTCTTTAGAGGTAGTAACATTTTGGTGGTCAGATGTGATCCATCTTTTCTTTTCCAGATGTGTCTTACTTAGAACATTCTTTCCCAGATTATAAAATAATTTTTCCTTTTATTTTTCAAATTTTTATGGTTCCGTTTTAAAGATAATTCAGCCCAGGCTCCTGGGCTCCCTTGCTTTCTTCCTGCAGCCCCACCTGTGACTTCCTAGAGCTCCAGCGCCGCTACCGCAGCCTCCTGGTCCCCTCAGATTTCCTGGCCGTGCACCTGAGCTGGCTGTCAGCCTTCCCTCTGAGCCAGCCCTTCTCCCTCCATCACCCAAGCCGTATCCAGGTCTCTTCTGAGAAGGAGCCAGCTCCAGACACTGGTGCCGAGCCCCTCCCTGCAGACAGCGACCCCGCTTACAGTTCCAAGGTAAGTCGGCGGGCAGCCTGCCACTTTCTCCCATTGTCGGAGGCTAGGCAAGCTCTCGAGTGTGTCCTCCCGCCCCCTGGCCAGGTACTGCTGCTCTCCTCCCCGGGACTGGAGGAGCTGTATCGTTGCTGCTTGCTCTTTGTGGATGACATGGCTGAGCCAAGGGAAACACCAGAACACCCTTTGAAGCAGATTAAGGTGAGAGCTGAAGTCCCCTAGGCAAGAGGCATTCACCGACAGTGTCCATTCCCCTTCACGGTTTCAGCCGCCCAGCCCCTGTTCACGAACGAGGACTTCCAGAGCTGACATACCTCTGCTTTCACCAGGGGCTCAGCATTGCGCAGAGCTGTCCTTCCTTGTCGGAAAGTTACGTGGCTGGGCCATGTTCACAGGTGGAGAAGCCACCTCCGACTGCCGTGTGGGCTCCTCACCAGATCCTGCTGCCTGTGTTGCCCAGTGGCGGCAGGCTGCCTCCCACAGGGAGACCCTGGTAACGGGTTTTTTGTTTCTTGTCTGTGATCTCATTTTTTAGTTTTTGCTGGGCCGGAAAGAAGAGGAGGCAGTGCTGGTTGGGGGTGAGTGGTCTCCTTCCCTGGATGGCCTCGACCCCAAGGGCGACCCGCAGGTGCTAGTCCGCACTGCCATCCGCTGTGCGCAAGCCCAGACCGGCATTGACTTGAGCGCCTGCACAAAGTGGTGAGTGGCTGCCCCGAGCTCGTTTGGGGGCTGGCGGTTGGTGACTGTGCAGGCCAAGCTTCTGCACCTTTCTGACCTGTTCGCTCTCCCCCCGCTCCCTAATCCCCACTTCCCCCTCCCCGGGGCCCTCACAAACGGCTGCCTTGACCACGAGCATGATAAGGGATAAGGGATGTGCAGCTGAGGAGCAGCTGGCCCCTGGAGGCTCATCAGATAGGAACCTCCCTCCCACGGACCTGCAGTGCTCCTTGTCCCCTTAGTGACTTGGAGAG
Organism: Mormoops blainvillei; assembly: GCA_004026545.1. Classification (NCBI taxonomy): domain Eukaryota; kingdom Metazoa; phylum Chordata; class Mammalia; order Chiroptera; family Mormoopidae; genus Mormoops; species Mormoops blainvillei. The sequence continues at coordinate 69,872 of PVJD01006001.1, read as the reverse complement.
TAAATGCCTGCTACTTGTGCCTCCCCACTGACTGACCATTTCTTGAGGACTTGGTCTCTTTTTATTTTTGAACTTCCAAAGCGTGGCTTGCAGTACGTGCTGATTAAATGTCGACTGGAAACTGAAGCATCTGCTTGCGAGTGTCCTGGGTCACTACTGCATTCTTCTCTTTGCTGTGAGCAGGTGGCGCTTTGCTGAGTTTCAGTACCTGCAGCCGGGACCCCCGAGGCGGCTCCAGACCGTGGTGGTGTACCTGCCGGATGTCTGGACCATCATGCCTACTTTGGAAGAGTGGGAGGCCCTGTGTCAGCAGAAAGCTGCAGAGGCAGCGCCCGCAGCCCAGGAGGTGCCAGTGGTAAGGCGACGCCCTCCGAGCAGGTCGGGAGAGCAGGTGCCCTGACCCGAGCCCAGGTGATCACAGCTCTTGGCTTTTGTTACAGGAAACAGAGCCTACAGAACAGGCAGCCGATGCATCAGAGCAAGCAGCAGACACTTCTAAACAGAATGCGGAAAACCCGGAGGTTGCCACGCAGCAGGAAGTGGACACTGACCTCCCGGAGGCCCCGCCCCCGCCCCTGGAGCCTGCCGTCGTGGCGCGCTCTGGCTGTGTGAGCCTCTCCCTCCACGGTGTTGTGGAGGACCGCAGGCCAAAAGAGAGGGTCTCTTTTGAGGTGGGTGTGGGAGTCTGGGGAGACCGTGGGGTAGTGTGTACGTGTGGGTGTATGGTGGCTCTTGGAACACTCCCTGTTTCCTGATGCTCAGGGACCCCTGCTGCCTCTTCCACCAGGTGATGGTGTTGGCTGAGCTGTTTCTGGAGATGCTGCAGAGGGACTTTGGCTATAGGATTTATAAGATGCTGCTGAGCCTTCCCGAGAAGGTCGTGGCCCCACCCGAACCTGAGAAGGAGGAGGTGGCCAAGGAAGAAGAAGCGGTCAAGGAGGAGGTGGCCAAGGAGTCCAAGGACGAGGTACAGAGTGAGGGCACAGCCGCCGAGTCAGACGTCCCACCGGTGAGTACCTCTGCCCCTGCACGGGCGCTGGGTGGCCCGCGGTAACCCTGAGCGGAACTCGTGTGTGGCACCGGGCGTGGCTTTGGGCACCTGACGCGCCTTCTCTCGGCACTCCTGTCACCCACTGCCTGTGCCTTGAGACCCGAGTGTGTACTCAGGTGCAGGGTGCTTCACCCTTGCATGGGTGCCACGGCTAGTGGGTGCTGTGCTAGGCGGGCAGTGGGCCAGAGGAGAGACGAAGTGTGGTTGGCGTGGCAGCGTGGAGGTCTCGGAGAATGAGAGTGCTCTGAGGGCGACGGGGGTGCAGTTAACCAGAACGCTGCATTGTTTTAGCCCCGTCTGAAGCACATGGGGCTCCTTCTTGCCTAATAAACTCCCTCATGCTAGACTCCTGAGGCGAATCCCGGGTGTCTGGAAATCGCCCTGGTCTGCCCTGAACCCTGCGTAACGAGACACATCCCATGAGATGGTGCATGCAGACCCGCTGCAGGGCCCGCCTGTGGCTGATGCTCAGTGTTAGCAGTTGTTATCGTTAGTTACCGCAGCTGACAGTCCTCCTCTTGGTCCGTTTCCCACAGAAGGAGGATGGGCTTTTGCCCAAACCCCCATCTTCTGGGGGAGAGGAAGAGGAGAAGCCCCGGGGGGAGGCATCCGAGGACCTCTGTGAGATGGCCCTCGACCCGGAGCTGCTGCTGCTGAGGGACGACGGCGAGGAGGAATTCGGTAGGCACCGGGGCGGGGGCATGTGTGGATGCCGGCCGGAAGTGTCCTGGCTCTGGCTCAGCTCTCCTGTTAGGCCTGGAAGCCTGTCTGGCCGTGTGGCCCTCTCCGAGCTCATCGCAGGCTTTCTGTAGCAGGGGCCAAGCTAGAGGACTCCGAGGTCCGGTCTGTTGCCTCCAACCAGTCAGAGATGGAGTTCTCTTCCCTTCAGGACATGGTGAGACCTCTTTCCTGCCCCTCTGGCCTCAGTGACGCTCAGCAAGGCCTGGGTCAGTCGTCGGGGAGGGAGACCTCTACCAGATGATTGACAAAAGACAAAATATGGTTCTCGGCTCATGGAACGGCACTTCCACAGGAGCCAGGAGACATTTCAGTATCTCTGTCAACGCGAATCTGAGCGAGGTAGCCTGTCTAGGGGCACCCTAGGTTTCACTGTGCGTGAAGCGCCGGAGCCGGAAGCGCCCCAAGTAGGCCTTTGCTCTTAGGCCCGGGATCAGGTCTCCAACAGGAAGGTGCGCCTGGGTGTGATTATGGCGGCCAAGCCGCTCAGTTTAAAAGCGCCACGTCCTAGGTGACTCAGTCGCTGAGAGAACTCCTTGTAATCCCGTTTACCCCGTTTCTCTTGCAGCCCAAGGAGCTGGACCCCTCTGCTGTGCTCCCTTTGGACTGCCTTCTTGCATTTGTCTTCTTCGATGCCAACTGGTGTGGCTACTTGCACCGGCGAGACTTGGAGAGGATTCTGCTTACCCTTGGGCTCCGGCTCAGTGCAGAACAGGTGCCTTCTCCCGCGCCCCCTTGGTCCTTCCTGAGGTGGCCTCATCTGATGTACTGTGCGCAGGCACACACCTAATTTCCGTGGGGGACTCGGGATGCTCTAGTTCTAGGTCCTTCCACGCCTCAGGGCAAGGGCTTGGACCTTCTCATCAGAAGGGATCTTGGCTGTGTGTTTTCTGTAGGCCAAACAGCTAGTCAGCAGGGTGGTGACCCAGAACATCTGCCAGTACCGCAGCCTGCAGTACAGCCGTGCGGAGGGCCCGGATGGCGGGCTCCCCGAGGAGGCGCCCTTCGGTGCGTACCGGTGCCGTGCAACCCTCTGTGCAGGATGGGCAGGGCCGCTGTCTTCTCCTCCAGAGACCCGACCCTTACCTTTTTCCTGGCTCTGCTAGGAAACCTGGACCTGCTACCTCCTTCTGAGAAAAGTGCACAGCCAGGAGCTGCTCCCACGGAACACAAAGGCCTGGTGTCCCACAATGGCAGCCTGATCAACGTGGGGAACCTGCTGCTGCGTGCAGAGCAGCAGGACAGTGGACGGCTCTACCTGGAGAACAAGATTCATACACTGGAACTGAAGCTGGGTGAGTGGCCTGTGCCGCAGGGACGTGTGGTGATGGGCCGTGCAGGTGTGTACCCGGAGACTGAGGGGGACCCCACTCCTCAGGCTTCAGGCCTCTTGCCCTGTGCTCCGGTCTTAGCAGCAGTCTTTCTGGTATGTGTCCCCACCAGAGGAGAGCCATCACCGCTTCTCAGCCACTGAAGTAACAAACAAGACACTGGCAGCAGACATGCAGGAGCTGCGCACCCGGCTGGCTGAGGCCGAGGACACAGCCCGCACAGCCGAGCGACAGAAGAACCAGCTTCAGCGGCTGCTGCACGACTTCCGGCGGCGCCTGACCCCCCTGCAGCTGGAGATGCAGCGAATGGTTGAAAAGGTGAGCTGTAGGAGGGCTGGCGTGGGGCTGGGAGGCTTGGTCAGGGTGACGCCAGGTGTCCGCCTCACCTCCTCCCCCAGCTACTGGTTTCTTAGGGAATCCACCAGTCAGCAGCTTGTACCCTCTGGTCCCCCAGGAGGAAGTCGGTAATAGCCTTTCCTGCCTGGGTCCTAATTCTTGTGCCATCTGTTTCAAACAGGCTGACAGCTGGGTAGAGAAGGAGGAACCAGCACCTAGCAACTGAGAGGCCTGGCGCAGGAGCTGCCGTCCTGCGAGGTCAGCGATGGAGCCTGCTGAAGTTAGAGCCCTTTGGTTCCAGAAAGAAGCTGGAGCAGGACCTGGGAGCCGGAGGCGGGCACTGATCCCTGTGCTCAGCCTGTGTAGGGAGCTCAGGCCGCCAGGGCGGGGTTGCCTGTGCTGTGTGGGACGGACGAGTGAGGAGCCGGTTCCACTCACAACTAAATCCAACATCTGCACCCCTCGAATGTCATTTTGCCCTCTACCTTGGGGTTTCTCCTGGGGCCCTTTAGTCTTGTGCTTTCTCCTGTCCTCTTCCAGATTAGAGTAAGACAGGGGAGGAAAAGGCTTCCGACTGTCCTAAGGTCTGATGCCAATAAATGAAGAAACAGACGTGGAATCTGGCTGGGGTAAGAGCCCTTCCTCCAGATGGCACAAACCCTGCTAGGTCACAGGAGCAGGTTCTGGGGACGCGTTTCCTGTGGCCTTTGGAGGAATGGAGCCAGTGCCAGCGAGTGCACACTCTTGGGCTGCCTGCCAGTGCGCTCTGTCGCAGCCACCCCAGACCTGCCAGAAGAAACCAGCACTTCAGCTCCCTGGCTCCCCGTGTTCAGAATGTGGTATTGGCCCCGGCCCAGCCTTTCCCTGTCCCCCATGAGTCTCGCCTCTTTCCATAATCCGTGGTTTCAGTTTGACTTTGTATATAAAGTTGTTTTTTTGTTTTTGTTTTCGTTCTTTTTTTTTTTTTTTGCTTTTTGTTTTTTAAATAAACCAAAGTCAAAAACAAACCAAGTGCCCTCCATAGCTTTTCCCTTCGTCCTTGTCCAGGTCTGCCTGTGCTCCTGCCCTTTCTCCAGCCGCTGTTGGATGGAGGTTGAGTGGCCTCCTGAAGGTGGGCAGGGCAACAGGGAGAGTGAGCTGAGCCCCCTTGCACTGGCCGGCTGCTGGCTACTTGGGAGAGGCTGCTATAGGGGTCATGCCAGCTCAGCAGGGGGCAGCATTACCCTAAAAAAACCTGGGATGGCTCTCCCCTCCTTTCCTTAGTTACAGCACAATAATACAAGGAAATTTTATTGAAAACTTTACTTGAAAAAATAAAATTCCAAGTATTTGGGTGAGATGAACCCACTTGCTGCTTTGGGACCCACCAATCTGTGACTTTTTTTGCAGTAGGTCATTTGCACGAGTTGAATCCATGTCTTAGGAAACCTTCCAGATGGGGGGGTCTCCCCTGCCCTTGACTGAAAGGATGAAGGACAAAGGCGGGCTCAGCGAGCCCCCGTTGTGCTGGGGACCTGGCATGAGGGCCCAATCAGGGCTGGGGGACCACAGTACTCATTCTCCAGGACTGCTGCAGCCCTCTCCCAGGAGGGCTAGGGGGGCAGCATGGATGGACTTCCCAGGATGGGTCTTTGGGAGGTAGATGCCATTTGACTCTGCAAACGGGGCTGAGACCACCTGAGAGCTAACAGAGCTCTGGCCCTTCGCAGGCTGGGAGCCTGCTCTGGCGCCAGGCTGGGACAGTTCTGGAAATAAAGCAGTCTGAGGCTGCTTACCTGTCTGGCTTCCTGCTATGGGTGGGGAGACAGCAGCCTGCTTGGGGCTCCAGGTGCCAGGCTCATTCCAAAGGGCTGCTGAGGCAGGGCGGAGTCTATGAGCCCCACAGTCCTGGGGGAAGGGCCCCTGCTGGCTGAGGCTGGAAGCGAGGCCTGGAGAGGCCCACCCATGCTCCGGGAGCCTTCTGGAGGGGCCGGGCTCAGTCATCAGCCACAATGGAGAGGGCTCTGAGCTCGCTCAGTTTAGCCTCGTTCTCCCGCTCCCGCTGCTCGTCTGAGTGGCCAGGCTGGTCAAGCTGTTGGGTCAGGTCTCCGAAGATCTTATGCATTTCAGAGTAGTAGACGACCTGGGTGGGAGGCAGGGGGAGGTCGGCAGGGCCAGGCTCCTGGAACCAGCACTGCCCTCTCCGGGCTGGCTTCTACTGGCCCCTCTACTGCTGCCCTTGCCCTCTGCCCATCTCCCTAAACTGCACGGCAGCTGGGGAGGAGTGAGCCACTGCCGGGAGCCCTTCAGGCCTGTCCACTGCCTGGGGTGGCGGTGAGTCCAAGGGCGAGGGAAGCAACAGCTCCGTGGGAGGTAGGGGTGGAGGTGGGGGCTCTGCCCTTCGCTCTGGGCAGCACAGCTGGCACTCGGTGAGGGAGGAAGGCAGCCCAGCCCAAGGCCGGGACTGGGGGAGTGGGAGGGCCCTTGGTGGGTCCTGGGGGCACTGTGCAGTCAGGCACTGTGAGGAGGGGCGCACTGCTTCATGGAAGCTGGGAGAAGCCAGAGGCTTTTGTTCCTGAGGACGGAATGGCAGGCTCCCAAAGCCCTGAAGGATGGTCTTTAGAAGATGACAGTGGTGACACCATCTTAGCCTTTTGTTCCTTCCCCACTCATGTCAGTGTTAATCATGCCCAATAGGCACGACCCAGAAGGGAGAATGTCAGGAAACGGGGACCCATCAGCAACTCTCAGAAAGGACTGAGGGCTGCCTAGACCCAGGGCCTGAGCAGGCCAGGAGAGGGGACAGGGGCCATCTCTGCCTCGGTCTCCACCTTGTGACAATGAAGGTGCCTATTTCCATGAGAGGGTTTCACACTATTCAAAATGGCTAAATTTTATCATCTCCAGCTCCAAGCTGTCCTTGGGGAAAAGGACCTCTATCACTTCAGAAAGTTGGACTACCGGTAAGGGTGGGCCACACGGCACGTCTGGTGGCAGGACCATGGCTGAACTGCTTCTGAGACAGTGCCTGCCACAGCAAGGACTGAGAGGAAGCTAAATCAAGGCCCTCGCATTCTGTTACCTCAGGGGACGGGGCCTGGGTTAGTGCTGAGAGAGGGCAGGGGACGGCCCATGCTCCCTGCCCCCCAGAGCCACACTGCTGGCTGCTCTGGGGGGCGCTCACTTCTCCAGTGACTAATGGCAGTGCAGCCATGGGAGGGGAGGCTGGTGCCAAGGAGGCAGCAACACCCCCGGCCACCCTGCTGCCTGGCGACAGGGCATCCCGAGCTCAGCTGCTCCGCCCTGGGCACGCTGAAGCCTCACCCCCTGGAGCTTCTTCCCTGAGCAACAGGACGGAGGAGGTAGGGCAGCCTGCAGGGGCGGCGGCTGGGAACAGGGGTGGGGACGGCACAGGAGGCGAGCTGGCAGGGGGGAAGACACAGGGCTCCTTACACGCATGCCTCCAGACCCAGGAGGACGCTGCTGGAGGGACGCCTGCACCTAGGGAGCCCTGCCGCTTTGTGCATGCTACCTTCCTGCCTCGCTTTCCCTCAGCAGCCGAGGACATGATCACTAACAAGTCCCAGCTCCAACATCAACCCTGCGCAGGGCTCCCGATCCCAAGTGCGAGTCCCATGGGTTTGGTGTGCTCTAAAGATGGCAGGTGGTGAGGCAGGGATGAGGCTTTTCCTTGGACGCCTGTGATAGTGGACTCTGCAAGGAGTGACAGTGTCCACTGGGGGGCGCCAAGCATCCGGGCCAAGAGCCGAAGAGGGCTGGCGCTGGATGGGATGTGTTCGGCATGTAGCTTTGTTTCCTGGTGGGGACAGGTGGGAAAGGTGGCAGGGCGCTGAGCACCTGCGGTCGGCTGGGGGTCCCACGTGGAGGAGGCCTCTTGGCTTTGGCGCCTCAGCCTTTTCTCTTTCACAAACTAGGACTAACCCCACCAACAGCCTGCAGAGGCGAGGTGGGGGGCAAGGAGGCAGCAGCCGCACCCCTTGCGCTCTGTGTCCCTACGTCCGAGTGGCCGAAGACACAGGGCTGGCTGCCTGGCCCCAGTGCTTCCGCTGTGCGTTTTCCCCCACACCCCACCTGCCTCTCCTCCTGGAAGGTGCACCCTGGCCCCTGGCCTGTGGCCCCGAGCATGGCTCTCCTCAGTTTAGGGCCCCCTCCCAGGGTTGCTGAAAGTCAAGATGCTCTGTGGTCTCCCGCCAAAGGAAGAGGCATAACTAGGTGGGGTGGCAGGGTGCAGGGTCCTCTGAAAAGGGACTTCACCCCATAGGCCTCTATCCCTGACAACCTGAGCACACCAGGCAGAGCCCACCCAACTGAAGGGCTGATGGTGCAGCCTCACTAGTTCTTGTTGCTGGGGTGGAATGGGAGAGCGAGCTTGAGGGAAGAGCTGTTAAACAAGAACCTCGTCCTAGGGTGGGATCAGCCAAAGGGCAACGCAGGAACAAAAAGAGAAATTCCAGCAACTGACCAGGCGCTCCTGGCGTCCTTCCCTTGGAGCGGTGCTGGGGCCAGGGTGGGCGGCTGTCTTGGTAGAGGACGGCTAAGGCCTCTCCTGGTGTGGGGAGCGGCGGCTGCCATGAGATATGTCTACAAAGCCCTTGACTGTCTCCAGAGAGAAAGTGTGGGGCCAGCCTTTGGGTCCCGGGGTGAGGAGGCAGCCTCACCTGTGCTCGGATCAGGGACTCAAAGCTGGGCTGGAAGTAGTCAATCCGGCTACTGTAGAACCGTGGCATCTCATCCAGGAGCTGCTTGTTCTTGGCCTCGAAGTCCTCCCGCACGGGCCGGAGCTCTTCTCGGGCCTGGGGAGCAAAAACCTGGCTGTCAGAGCTCTCATTGGCTTACCTGGCCTCCCTGCTTGGGGCCCTGTGTATGTGTGTGCATATGTGTGTATGGGGGGGGGGGGGATGAGAACACCAGGGGTCTTGGCCCTACAGCCCCTGAGCTGGTCTCCAAGTAAAGGAGGATCTGACATATTTGTCTACTGGCCCACTGTCAACCCCTACCCGCCCTGGGTACCTGGTGGAGTTTGGCCAGCACTGGCCCTGTCTTCTCCTTTTCCTCGTACTTCTCCACCTTGGCCTGCAGCCTCCTGTAGTCCTGCAAGGCCTGCTCCCGCCGTTTCACCGCCATGTTGAGGCTTGGGAAGACACTGCCAAACCTGCCGACACACATGGGTTGGAGGCAGATTATCCCTAGAGCTGCGGGCTGGCAGCTCATCGTTCATTCAAAAACACATACTGAGTGCCTACTAAGTGCCAGATGCTGTTCTAGGTTTTGGGGGTTTTGCTGTGAATGGGGCCCTGGCCCCAGTGGAGTTCACACGGCTGAGAGACTGTCTAGGGGTCAGGCCCAGGGAAAGAACACAGCATTAAGGGTCACGCCACTGGCCTGAGCAAGACACAGTGGGTCATGAATCCATGATGCCACTTAGGCTGCCACTGTCCCCGCCCCAGCCCCACACTGCAGAGGCCTGTAATGGGGCACGGTGGAGCTGAAGACTGCGTGGAAGTCATCTGGCCAACATCTTCCTTTTAAAAAAATGAAAGAAACTGAGGTCAGAGAGGACATGACATGTCCAAGGTCACAATTAGGTAGTGATAGTCCAGAAGAGAACCCAAGTGTCCCAGCTGTCTGGCATCTCCCTACCACCTCAGATGCCACCAGCAGGTGACAGATTTGCAATCAAAACCTCCAGTGGCAATCACTTCATAAGGTATATACATGTTCTATCAGTAGTTACACCTCTATCAGTAGTTCACCCAGAAACTGACATAACTTGTCCACTATCCTTTAATAACAACAAAAAAAAATTCATAGAGGTTTCTAACAAGCCCAAAAGTCCCTCCAAACACCCCCTACTGCAGGCCCACCCTACTAGCAGACCGCAGGGAAAGCAGGGTGCCTCTGGCCCTACCCCTGAAATGGCCCAACTGTCCAACCAGGGGTTCGAGGAAAATGAATCAAGGACTGTTCTACCTCACGGTGACTCAGGACTGGGCCACTCAGAAAGAGCAGCAGCAGATGCCCCGGCATTTCTGGCCCCTGTGGGCACACCTTTGTGACTAGTGTCACCTTTAACTGGGAAGGGCAATGAGATCTTGAGACCGATACAGAGCAGAGCTTATCCCAGGCAGCGATGCTGCGTGGCCCTTGGTAAACAAGTGCTGGATGGGGCAGGGCAAGCCTGCAAGCAGGACCTCTGGAACAGGACGGGAGAAGAGACAGGAGGTGCTGCCACGCAGCCGGTAGAGAGCTGGCCGCACCACGGAGGAAAGCGACAGTGTGGTGGGCCTTCGGGGCTGAGAAGCCTAGGGAAAAGTCAGTTCCTTCTGCAGCAGGGAGATGAAGGATGGCGGTGGGGAAGCTGCCGATTTCAGCCGGGTACTGAGCCCGGAGCCAGGAGGTCGTCTGAGTGTATGGGCTGTCTAGGTGGTTCACATACCATGTGAAAAGTGATTTCCAAGTGGGCCTCTCAAGGGGACATGGCCATGAATTTGGTTTTTAAAAGCCTCAACAGCCCTGGTTGGTGTGGCTCTGTGGATTGAGCACCGGCCTGTGAACCAAAAGGTCGCCGGTTCAACTCCCGGTCAGGGCACATACCTGGGTTGTGGGCCAGGTTCCCCGTTGGGGGCGTGTGAGAGGCAGCCTATCACATGTTGATGTTTCTCTTCCTCTTTCTCCCTCCCCTCCCTTCCCCTCTTTCTGAAAGTAAATAAATAAAATTAAAAAAAAAAAAAAGCCTCAACAAATCAAGAGCACACATCATGGAAGAGTAAGGAATACTCTTGCCAGAGGATGCAGAGCATGAACTCGAGCAGGGCATTAAAAGCCCCAAGCAGGGCATTAAAGCCTCAGACCCAGGCAGTCGATTCTGATGAAACAAAGGGCTTACCGCTTAGAAGGGGGAAAAATGAATTCTTCTCACTTAGTGGGTATCCGTAATGGGCTCACCCCTAACTGGAAATGTGAAGGAACTGATGAGCCCACGCAAACGTCTCTGAAGCCTCAGTCATGCGCCCCTTCATCCCGTAATCAAATTGATATTATTCAATGACTGATTTGCCAGGCAGAAGGTGTAGGCCTCCTGGCTGCCAAGCCTGCTGGCTGGGGGGACCAGCCAGCCACCTATAGGATGAAGTGTCCCCGGGGTAGGCTGAGCAGGTCAGCCCCTCGAGAAGAGCTACGTTCACACCTCTCTGGCCCCAGGTGGCTGCTCTGCTGGGGTCTCTGTTGCTAGGAGTGCTGGTCCACTTCTGGGAGGAGTGTGACCAGCAGCTGAAAGGGAGCAGGTGCTGTTGGGCCTGAGAAGCCACCACACCACCTCCCTTTCCACCCCGACTGGACAGGGAGTCACCTGCAGCCACCCTGATTCTCTCGTGAGAAGCAGCCTGCTGCCTGGTGGCCCCAGTGCCTGGGTCTCTGCTATCCGGGACGAGGAAGGCATGGACCCAGCGGTTCCAGGGCACCGTGCACTGCCAGGCAGCCTCAGTGGCTGTCTGCAGGGTGCTCTGTCAGCCTTCTGGGAGCAAGACCACCGGCCCTCTGTGAGGCGGCGGTGGCTGCAGCGGGAACTGCTCGCTGTTGCAGTTGGACCCTCCAGGAAAACTCTTTCTTCACCATGAAAACTCTTGCCACCCCCAGCAGCACGCCTCAGTCAAACCATGAGGCCCCAGAAGGCCCAGCTGACTTACTTCACTGTACACGGACCACCTATGACTCAGGCGGTCTCAGCCCCGGCTCGGCTGCTCCTCAGCGGTAAGGGCAGGTGTTGCTCTTCTCACATTAAAGTGGGGAAATGAGGGTCAGCGGGGAAGGTCAGACAGTGTATTCTGAGTACAGTCTGACAAGAGTGGGGGGACTCTCTAATCCTGACTCTGGGCTACTGCCCACTGAGGCCTCACCTCCCAGTCGCCCATTTAGAGGCACAAGAATGGGCTTTGCCAGCCCTGCATGACGCGTGTGTAGACAGTGAGGTGCTGTGCAAGGAGGAGCTTGTCTGACAGCAGGACCCCCTTCCCCACGTGGGGTGCTTTCCTGCTTTTCCTCCACCTTCGGGTCAGGGGAGGCAAGTTAGCCAGGAGGGGATGCTGAGCCCCTGGGGGCTCTGCAGAGGGGCCTGATGGCTCACCCAGCAGGGAGGGGAACCAGCCCTCCCTGAGGTGTGAAGTCCGCACTTGCACCATGCAGGCTGCCACACAGAGCCAAGGCTGGCCTGCCAGGCCCTCTGCCCTCGGCCCTCTGCGCCCCCCAGCCCCCTGCCCCGCCATCAGTAGTGAAGGGAACAGGGAAGTCCCTGTTCTGGGGCCCCAGGAGGTTCTCAGCCCTGCACACAAGGCTCAACTTGCTGCTCTGGCCCCTGACACTTCCCTCCCCTGCCGAGCGCTGGCTGTGCCCTTGGGAGAGTTCGGCTGGACTCCCCTTTCCACAGGTGGGAAAACAGACCCCAAGGAGCAGGCCCTGGCCAAGGTCACGGGCTGGGTCAGGCAGGTTGGGACTGCCCGTCCGGCCCTTCCCCACTCCTCCTCGCTGCGCCATGCCACCTTGGAAGGCGTCCTAGTGGTCCCCTTCCTTTTGATGCGACCGGGCTTTGGCACTAGATCACAGCGCCTAAGTTCTGTCTATCCTCAGAGACAGGAGGATGGGGCTGGGCCTGCACCAGGCACTCACTGAGGCTCTGCCCACGGTGACTGCCTGCCTCTCACCTGTCCTAAGGTTCAACAGCAAACTGCCTCCCCTGGGTAAGCCTGGGGTGAAGAGGCAGCGAGAGAGGGAGGAGGGAAAGGGGGAGGCGGATAGGGGCCGGCTGGGAGGTGGGTTGGGAGCAGCCGGTCCTGGTGGGGAATGCCTGCCATTCCTCAGTCTGTGCCCACACAGCCGGGATCTTCCACCCACCAGGAAAGGGAAATTGAAAGCGTCCCCATCCGACCATGTGAATGCAGCCCAGGGACGGGGGATTAGAGGCCAAGCCCCCTGGGGGGAGGTTGGGGGCGGTGGGGTGGCCATGTGGCAATGTTCTTCATCAGAGGACAGGAAAGCTGCAGTTTCCTGTTTCCGGTGCCGGGGTCCCTGGGAGCTTCTCTCCTGGCAAGAGGAGGCAACAGGCAGTGCTGGTTCTCTGTGGCTGGGGCGGGGGGGATTGCATGTCGGCCCCGGCTGCACGGCAGCCAGCCCGGGTGGCAGGGCAGGCCGGGGCTCGCGCGGAGGTCAGCGGATCCGTGGCGGAGATGGTGCCCGCCTCCTCTGCTGCTCGCCCACCTTCCTGGCAGGTGGTGGGCTGCTGGGTGGTGGGAAACAGCCGGGAGTTCTCTGCACTTGGCTCCTGAGGCCAGGCATCAGATTTCAAGGCCGCCTCGCTGGCTGTGAAATCGACAGGAGCCCGTCCCCCAGTCCTCCGAGCTGGTGTCCCCTGCCTAGCTCTGCCGGCTGGGGGTGTCCACGGCAGCCCCCATGAGCAGGGTCTGCTCTGCCCTTGGACTTTCCCAGCCAGGTCTGAACCCTCGGTCCTGGAGACTGAGTCAGAACGCCACACGCAGTGGATGGCAGCTGCTCATGTGACCCTGTGATCGGGGGCTGAGCAAGGGTTAGAGCAGGGGTGCAGGGAGAAATGCCTTCCTGTGCCAGATTCAGCCTCCCCGCCATGGCCGAGCCTCCAGACAGCACGGCTTAGAAAGAACTTTCCCGAACCCCACCCCTTAGACCTGGACGGGGAGCGAGGAGCTCAACCACCCCAGCACCAGGGGCCGGAGGATCAAACTTGCTCTTGCGTCTCCCTCCGGGCCCTGATCCAGCCTAACGGTAATCAGCAGAGCCTTGTTCCCTGGGCCTGGGGAGGCCACTGCCAGGGACCACCGCAGAGAGGTAATCAAGTGCAGCTGCCGGCGGCGCGGGCCTTTCTAGGTCAGGGGCTGCCTGGGAGAGGCCGGGGAAGAAGATGAAGTGCTTCGGAAGCTTCAAGGCAATGACCACCCCTCAGGGGGCCCAGGGGATAGGCCGTCTGATCGTGGACCAGGGCCTGCCTGGCAGAAGAGGAGTCTCACAGAAGAATTTCTGACCCTGAGAGGTCATGAGTCAGGGACCTGCCCAGGCGGGACCCCGCGGCACGCCCTTCCCCATGTGCAGCCACCCCCACATTTCAAAAGCCAGTGCTGCAGGCAGCTGCGCTCCCAGTCCGGCTGGGAGAGGAAAGGCCTCACTCATCTCCGCGGAGGGCTGGCCACGAGCCTCGTCAGCTTAACTCAGCAAGCTCTGGTCCCACTAGTCCGCCACCAGGGACAAAGGAAGCAATGGCTGCTGCCATGGCGGCCACAAGTGCCCTGTAGCTACCAGCGGTGTCAATCCTAGGGCTGCAGGTCATGGGGCTGGTGGCCTTGTTGAGTTTCCTGTCAACCCCATGTCTAAGGACAGTCTGCTGTAAGTGAAATTCAGTCCCCAGGTGAGCAGGTGACCTGCCTTTCCAATAAGGGCCCTGACCTAGTTCCCTGAGGCCTGTGTCCCCCAGACGGCCTTTACTCACTTTTTCAAGGGTTCAATCACCGTCTTTTGAATCTGGTTCACCTGTCAAAAGAAAAACCCAATGATATCAAAACTGGAAGCCAGGCTCTTCCTAAAGGGGCTCCCCGTTCCTGAGAAGAGAAAGGAGACCTGTCAGGGGTAGCCCAAGAGCCCAGTAGGGAGAGGACCAGGGTAGGACAGGTGAGGTGGGCACCCCTAACCGCAACTGGGGCAAGGCAGAGATGGCAACCAGGAAGCCTGAAGGGTAACAAGAGCACCTTGTCCTTGTCCCTGCTGAATTTTCCATCTGCCAAGGCCAACAGCGGCCTTGCTCGCGGGGCGGCTAGTCGTGGCCTCACTGCGAGTGATGTGAGCTCGCGGGAGCCACGGTGAGCAGGCCCGCCGGGAAGAGCTCACAGGGCTTGGGCGTGCAGGCCTTGGTGGGTTGAGGGCGCCCAGGGCGGGGCATGCGCCCGTCATGCAGGTGCCCCTCCAGACAGAGCCGCAAGAGGGGGGCCCAGCCCCGGTCACCTTTTCCTGGTTGAAGGCGTCCATCCGCTTCATGGCCGTGTCCAGGGCGGTCGCCATGTTCAGAAAGTCCTGGTCTTGCTCACAGAGGGGGTTGGAGAGCAAGTCCAAGGATGTCTTCACAGCAGACTTGGACATGGCTGTAAGAGGCCAGAGTTCTGTGACCTGGCGAAGGCACTGGCTTGCAGGCCTTGTCGCTAGGGCTCCCTGCCGTCCCTCAGTCCAGGGCCTGCACCCAGATGTCCTATACTCATGGCCAGAGGCCATACAGCCTACAAAGTGCCACAGAGCATAAGACGCAGTCCTTCCTGCAGGAGTGCTCACTCCTGACCAGCTGATGCTGCTCCAGACAGTGTCCTGGGAGCTTTTACCTGTAGCAGCGACAACGTTCCCAGCTCTGGAGTGGGAAGCTGTAAGAGATACAGATGTCTGGCTGCAAAGATTCTAGGTCACTGAGTCTGGAATCGAAGACTATGAATCTCAAAACACCTGTCCAGGTGGCTTGGAGGTGCAGCATGGCGTGGGGGACAAGGGTCACATGGCACGCTGCTGCAGGGTGGCAGACTTACTGTAAAGGGCCAGGGAGTCCAGACTTCAGGCTTGCAGGGCTGCGTGGTTTCTGTTGCAACTACTCAGCTTTGCCACAGAGAGCACGTAAAGAATGGGTGTGTCTGTGTTCCGATAAAACTTTATTGACAAAAGGAGGCCAGGTTTGGTATAACTAGGGCAATCCCCGGTTTCAATGACACACAGCAGTGAGAAAGGAAGCAACAGGTCACAGCCCATACTAGAAAGGCAGTGGGGGACGACAGAGAAAGATGCCATCCAGGTAACTCAGAACTAACTTCAAAACAAACAACAGACAGCCTCCAAATGCAGCCCCTTGGCTTGCTGCACACATAGATGGGAGTCGCCAGGGGCCAGGAGGGAGGGCTGTCATGTTCGGACATGCCCACGTCCTCGGACTGCACTGCCCTGGGGCTCTATGGCACAGAGCACGGGAGCCAGCATGCCGCCTGGCTGCTGCTGGGGAAGGGGTGACTGGGAATCTGCCATGTCAAGAGTGACCTCGAGCCACTTCTCAGGGACATGTGCTGGGCATCTACGAAGCGCACATACTTTAGAGCCAGCCCTCAGGTGGCGGAGGGGGGCAGGGTACCCGCCTGTGCCCGCCCAGTCCAGCTGGCCAGACCAGTGGGCCACTCACCCAGGTCAGCGTCAGTGCTCTTCTTCATGTCCTTTTGCAGCCTCCTGGTCTGCTCCTCCAGCCTGCAAGGCAGGGCCGTGGGCTGGTACCTGGCATTGCCAGCTGGCTCTGGCCCTTCCTTCCCGTCTACTGGAGGGAGGCCCAACCTGATTCTCTGAAATGCCCGCCGGGAGGACAAGGGGCCCTTCTCTGGGGATGTTCCCACTGACCGAAGGGACATTACGAGCTCTGTGTGAGGCCAAGTATCCAAAGGCTATGAGTTAACGACTGCCACACAGTTATCAGCTGGGGGACAATTTGTGGCAGGTGGTGACTGAGCTGCCTTTGGCTCCCAGGGTGGTGACAGGTGAGCAGATGAAACCTTGGGAAGGGAGACCTGGCAGAAGGTTCTTGCCCTTCTCCAACCCCAACCCCCGTCCTCCTGGGCTGTGAAACTCACTGCTGCAGTTTTCCATACTCCCTTTCAAAGTCTCTCTCCACCTGTAATGAGAGTGATAACTCAATCATCAGAGAAATGACAACACACTGGAAAAAATCTGCCAGCCTCCTGACACTCCCTCCACGCCTTCCCCAGTTTACAGAAACAATACCGTCCCGTACCTACAGGCACCAGCAGGTCATCAACGGCATAGTACCCTGTGTTCCCAAACTAATTAAGTGTCTCAGTGAGGGCGAGAGGTTGCCCTCCCAGATGTGCCAGCCAGGCAAGTACCAGCGGATTACCAGCGGGTTGTGGCTCCGCTCTCCCACCCCGGGGAGTGAGGCGCGGGGCTGTGCTCCCCTGCTCACCCCCCTCACCCTCCTCCTGGGGCAGGGGAGCTGCTCAGTCTGTGCCTGGCGCTCAGCCAGGGCGGCAGCAGCAGGGGACAGAGAAAAGCGTTGGGTATGAGCCTCAGTTCTGTCTCTGCCACCCAGCAGTTGTGAGGCAAGGCCCGGGCAAGTCACCTCCATGGTCACAGGTCCTTCCCACCTGCTCGCTTCAGGGTAGATCAAGAGAGACCATGCGTCCCCGCTCTGTGTGCTGGGATGTCCCAAACACAAACACAAACACAAACACTGTGAACTACTGACTTGGGCAAGACTCTCTAAGTTCCTGATTACTTAGTTATCACATTTCCCGATGCCAGTGATATTTAAGCCAAACAGTGTGAGTCCTGGACCTAATTCTGCCGCGTACATGTCAAGTGAAGTCCAGAGAGTGGCTTGCACTTCCAAGGCTGAATTTCCCCATCTGTGGACTGGGGTCTCGGCAACAGCCTCAGGCCGGAGGCCTGGGAAGTAAATGACATCCGAGAGCCTTAAAGAGGGGACGGGAGGGAAGGCGAGAGGCTTCTCCTTCCTTCTCTTCCAGAAAGGCAGCGGCACTCCTGGCTGCCCGGTGAAGCCCCAGGCCTGAGGTGCTATGGGAAGTAACATGGGCTCCATTCATGGAGTGCGCCATGTAGGCCTGCAGGGCCGTCTTCACTGCCAGCTCCCGGGGCAGGTGCACTCCTGGTCCTCACTGTATTGAGGGGGTCAGGGGACAGAGGTGAAGCCACCCGTGCATGGGCACACCATTACGAGCAACTGAGTGCCCTGCCTGTCTTCTTAACTGTCATTCCAGCAGAAGGGGAAAGGTGTTTGGAGGAATTAAAGCCATGGCCTAAGAAAGACGACTTCTTGGCTGCGCCCCAAGACCCCTGCCAGTGAGAGTTCTAAGTCCTGCCTGCCACTCGGGTTACAAGCTGAAGGTCAGGGAGCGCACATCTGCAGCAATTGCCAAAGCCACATGGCTCTTCATCGCAGGCCCTTCCATCGAAGGCGCCCCTGTGAGAGAGCATTCCAAAAACCCTGTCAACCTCGCACTCCATGCTTGGATGTGGGTGAGCTCAACACAGTCACAGGATGGCGGGACATTACTTGGGCCAATACCTCATATGTCATATGTGAGGGGAATGAAGCCTAGGGAGGGGGTGTGACTGACGTAAGGACGCAGGGCTAGTGAGTGGCAAAACAAGGCCAGAGTTCAGGCTCCTCGTTCAGGCCTTTCAGTATTTGTTTTAAGCAGCATTCGCTCAGCCCTAGCTGGTGTGGCTCAGGTGGCTGGAGCGTCATTCCATAACCGTAACCAGATGGTTGTAGGTTTGATCCCCAGCCCAGGTGTGTATGGGAGGCAACCAATCTGTTTCTCACTCCCTTCCCCTCTCTCTAAAAGCAATGAAAAAATGTCCTCAGGTGAGGATAAAAAAATAAACTGCATTCATTCATCCCACAGGTATTTAAAGAACACCTACTGAGTGCAACGCATTCTGCCAGGTGCTAGGGGATCCCTGATGAATAACAGAAACATGGCCCTGGCTGGAATGAGCGTGTGCATGCGCGTGCACGCACACGTCACTGCGAGCGGTGGGAAGCCCTGTGGGGGGCGGGGGGCTGCAGTGAGAGAATGGTGAGGATCCCCTCAGCTGAGGTCCGCAGGGCGCAACAGTGTGTTGCCTTCCTCACTTGAACTGGGAAATTCAGAAGCAGGAACAAATGGTCTTTTCCTCGCCCCACGGTCCTCGCATTTAGAACCCCGTACCGAGAGCAGGCCACTCTCTCTCCATCTAGGAGCCCAACATTTTCATCATCGCCTTCCTTGTGGTCCGCCAAAAGCTACTCATAAGAAAAAATTCAAAATTCACTCCCACTAAAGCATACGCACTGGGTAAGTGTTTAAAGCGTGACCGAGGGGATTTGAGGTCGGACAGGAATCGGTCAGAGCGAAAGGCCTCGAAGGCCTCCAGGGCGACTGCGGCAGGGAGATCTGTTCTGGAGCAAAGGGGCCCTTCAAAGTCGGCACGGATGTTGGTCTAGGCCTTTCTCCCACAAGTGCTGGGAGTAAGGCGGGGAGAGGAACTGGTAGAGACGGATTAAGACATAAACTTGATACAAGCCATGGAGTGTTACCTAACACTTTGAGTCTCAGTTTCTTGTCTAGTAAAACGAAGTATTTTATTTGGCCTCACCCCATGTACATTTCAGGGGCTGACAAAGAAATGGGGTTACAGTGTCAGCCTCATCTGCTGGTTTTGAGGATTTGCCGAAGTAAATGTGGAGCCGGCCCATGGACGGTGGCGGCCCGTTCCTCCCCCGCACTGGGGCGGTGAGAGGACCAGCGCAGTCTGGGGGTGCAGACTGGTGTGGGGCCCTCAGGCAGAGAGGAGAAGCAGTGAGGACACCCCTGATTTTGGCTAAGTCTGGAGTCCTGTGTCTGGGGGGCTGTACTGGGCCTTCCCCTTCATGGGAAATCTCCTTTCTCACTTTGTAGGATGTGAGCAGAGTATTTTTTCCCAAAAAGATGGAATTAAAATTAAGGATGTCTTGGCCAGAACGCGGCTCTTCTAAAGATCAAGCACACGGAGCAGGTGCTCTTCGAGGGGGGGCTGTGGCCCTGGCCCCCGGCCCTCTGCTGCAATCCCCGAGGGTGCTGGTGTGTGTGTGGGAGTCAGAGAACACCTGGTCTTCCTGGCTGGGGCTGCTTAGACTTGCACAGAGAAGGACTGCAGGTTTCCAGCTGGGTTGGATCATTCTGGTTGATGAGAAACTCGAGGTCTCACATTGGAAGCTGAGAAGTGTGTTGGAGTGAGCTTGGTCCGTCCTTCTACTTTATGTCCCTCAAGGCCATCTTGTAGCCTAGGAGAAGGTCACGAACGTTTCACCACCTCTGCCCTGGTAGCCAGGTGTGGGCTGCTTCTATAGCTCACAGTCCCGAGATCTCTCTTCTCCACAGGGAACAGAGCTGGGGGACACCACCAGGACTAGCCCCTCAGGTGGGCAATAAAGGGACAGCCTGGGCCCTCACTCTGCAGTCTATCCAATCTGAGGGAAGGCGCCAAACACCAAAGATCTGAACATCTTTGAATGCTTGATGCCTCCGCCAGGCAGCTAGACCACAGTCAACAATGCGAGTGTAAACACATGTGCACGACTGTGAACGGGTCAGAGCGGGTGGTGGTTGGTGAGGTGAGCGCCAGGAGAGTCGGCCCGGGAGCCCCTTGGCTGCTCCCTGCACCCCCTCCACATCCTCACAGGCTCAGGGGGTGGGGGTACTGAGTGGCTCACGGCTCTCTCCCCAGTGCTAAGGTTGGCAGGCACCTTGCAGGCACTAGTACTTGGTCACTGAGTGAACGGGTCGAGTTCCCACCCAAACCTACCCTCCTGGCGGAGTGAAAGGGAGGCCAGCCGAGGAGCCCCCGAAGGGCCGCTCCGCCTAAGGCAGCTGCCTGCGGCGTGTTACAACAGGACACGCTGTGAGGCTGACGGCCCTTATCTTGCCCATGGGAGTCTTTCGCAAGTGAAGGCCCAGTGGGACTCTTTCTGCCTGACTCCACAGAGCGCCCACCTAGCTAGGGGTCGGACGGCTGCTTCCCTGTGGGTGCGAGGCTCAGGGGCACCTTGCTTCTGAGAGCTCTCCCAGTTCCCCCCAGGCTATGGAGGGAGGCACAGCTTCCTCTGCCCCACCAGGTGCCCCAGCTATTTATGGGACTGCGAGGGCAGATGGGACCAAGCCAAGGTGGGGCAGGGAGGCCCCACTGGTTGGCCCCTGCAGAGAGCAGGCCGCTCCAGCCAGAGCCGCGACAATCGTGGCATCTGCGTGAATGGCCTAAGTGCAGGAGAACTGTGAGGGAGGTCGTGCACACAGTGCTTTCTTTGTGTCTGACAGCTGGCAGCCTGGAGCCAAAAGGTCCTGAAACTCCCTGAAGATAGCGTGAACACTTCTTCCCATGACAGTGCACCGTGACTTCCAATAACCCAGGCGGCCCCGTCTGCTCCCCTCCCTGAAAGTGCCTGGGCGAGAACGACAGAGTGCGTCCCCACTGCTGGGCGGCTGCGAGGACGCTGAGGCAACCACCCGGCCCTGGCCTGGTTGCGGGGCCACGGGGTGCTTGTGAAGTGGAGATTCTAAATGGCAGGAAATTGCTGCAGAAACGTTAGTGCCACCTGGGAGTCGAGGGAGTGAAAACCTCTATTCTGGCCAACACTCACTGCAGTGGGGAATCCTGTTGCTGGGACTGGCGGAGCCTATGGTGGGTCATCAAACGGACTCTTCCTGCAATGGAGTTAGTGTTCATCGAGGCCTTACCATGTGCCAGACACTGTGTGAAGTGCCTCACGTGTATCACCTCAGGGGAGACTCCTCGGACATCGCCGACATAGGTTCTAGCATCGCCCTCCCTCACTGTACAAGGAAGACGGCTGAGCCTCACAGAGTGTGAGGGGCTTGCCCAAGGCCCAGACAGCACGCCAGAGCCAGGGTAGGCGTCCAGGCAAGAGATCTGCCAAACCCGCTTCTCACCCACTCCTTGATGCGTAGTCTGTGTGGGGAGCGGGTGCCCCAGTGAGAGGACCCCAGTTTCATCCCAAGTGAGGCCGACACGAGGAAGGTGCGAGGGATCCACCCAAGCGCAGAGGGTTACCTTCGACTGCATCTGCCCTTCACCTGGGGAGGCCCTGCCACTCCTTGACTAAAACACCCACAGACTTTTCCGTCAACAAACTCTGGCAAAGAGGCTACAAACTGCTTTCTGGGCTATACTTCTTGGTGGAGAACAACATCATCTCCATAAAGGTTGGGGAGTCAGGAGGGTTTTTTGTTTGTTTTGGTTTTTGGTAGTGTGTTGGGAATAAAAGACCCTTTTCAAAACCACTTCCCTTTCAGATCTGCCCCGGATTAAACTCTGGAGACCCGAGGCCACACCCTCCCACTTCCTGGAGCCGGCTCCGGCCCAACACTCGCAAGCCCAAGTTCTGCACTTCAAGCTGAGGGCCCCCACAGACGGCGGCCGCGGCACGGGAGGTGCACTCGGAGTCCGCCCCGGCCAGCCTTCGCTTGGGAAAGTGGGGGGGCCCTTTAACACGGGCCCATTTCCTTTTAAGTGACCTAACCTCGGACTTCCCGGGGGCAGAGCTGCTGGTCAGATGTTTGCCGAACCCCCCTCTCCGCCAACCTCTGAAGCTCTGTCTTTCCTGCAGCTCTGAGTCCTACGCCAAGTCCTGAGTCCTGAGACGAAGTCGTTAAGATGAGGAGAAGCACCAGGGCTGCAGGGACCCTCCTGGAGCCGTCATTTCGTCGAGAGATGCTCGACAGTTATGGTCTCCCACATGACAGCCAACTCTGGTCTTGCTCAGAGTCGTGGGGGCGGGTGCTGGAGCGGCCATTCTTTGCTAGAACCCCCAGCCCGGGGGCACTTCACCCCGAGTGAGGCAGCATGAAGCCATGGAGCGAGCACCAGGCAGAGGCCCCCACTGGGGTTCTGACTCCAGCTCTGCTAGCATGAGCGTCTTCCAACCTTGGAAAGTTACTGGGCCTCCACGGCCTCTGTGTCCTCACAGGGAACAGCAGGGGGGGTCGGAGCAGGTCTCTAAGGGCCTCCAGCTTTAACTTTCTAAGAAGCTATGATTCTCTTCCTCTCCCACTCTGGAGATAAAATAGGGATAAAAACTGTGGGCTTACAAGGGGGAAGGATTCAGTTATCTCCCTCCCCCTCCCTGCCCCAGGGCTGAGAGGCTCTGGGTCCTGGCTAGGAATGCATTTAGCAGTGGAGACAAATGGACCCAGAGTCCTGGAGAAGCTTCTTGGTTGTTCATGTGGCCTGAGATAAAGGCCTGGGACGTGTCATTGGCAGGGGTCCCTGTTTTAGGTTCCCTCTTAGGGACATTCAGGCTGACCCCAGAGATGAGCTGTCAGAAGCAGTGTGTTCCTTCTCGCCTGAGGAATCCACCTTTTCCACCCACCCAGGCTGAGCTGAGGAAGGACAATGACCCAGGACAGGAGGAACCTATAAGCCCCTGTCTGCGGGAAGTTCTAGAGCTACATGACCCAGAAAGATGAGGCCCAGGTTCCCAGGCTGCTGAGGGGTTGAGTCGAGGCTCTGGTTCTCGGCGAAAGCTGTGTGAGACAGAACCGAGTCTCAAAGTGAAGGAATAGGGCTACTCACTGTCTTGGGGACAATCTGTTTCTTGGGCTGCCCAATCTTGAAAGGAATCCTGTAAGACAAAGAGACAAAGAGGGATATTAGGAGAAATGGGGATGTGTCCAAAAGGAACGGATGAAACACGGGCCCCTGTGCCCCAGAGGGGTAAAGAACAGTGGCGGTGGCTCACTGCCCGTGCCATGTGCCCGGTGGGTCGAGGACTGTCAACTGCCAGGCTGGGCTCTGGGACAGTTATCCTTCTGAGGACAGTGCCAGGTGGAGGGCCTGGGCACCGCCTTCTGCCCCAGAGCATCTCTCCTAACAACCTGCTGTTTAAGTACATTGGGAGGGGAAGGCAGGAAAGGGGAGATGCTGTACGAGTAACAGGCCTCGTGCGCCTAGTGTCTCAGGGAGCTGCAGAGTCAGAAACTGCAGGCTCACTTGGATCGCTATTATCCTTGAAAACGTGTCCTTAAAAACACCCTAAAAACCACGTATCTGTATTAGGTGCCTCACCACTTCTCCACAGAGGGACAGACTGTGGCTCCGCGGGCTGCCTCTGTGGCTGGGGAGAGGTGACAAACTGTAGGGGCGCTGAGGGCCAGTCAGGCTGGGCTATTTCCCGTGAGAACAGACAGAATCTAAACGCAGTGAACTCCCAGAAGAATGTGAGGTCCAGCCCAAGTCTGCCCTGAACCTGCCAGGAGGCTCTGCGCCTCAGACCCACCGCTTGGAAATGAAAACAGCCTGGCATCAGGGCAGGGCATGGCCGAGGCGTCAGCCTGAGCACTGACCCTGCCACCCCCTCCGCGGAGCAGGCTGCCCTTCTGCAGGTAACCACTGCCCTCGGCCTTCGCTGCCTACTCGTTGAAGCAAGAGGGTTAAGCCAGATACTCTGGAAGCTCCCTTAAGATGCTGAATATTTTATGATTCTACAATTCTGAGAAGAAAAGCAGTGGGGCCAGGCTAGAAGGCAAACAGTGCATCCCGACAGCCATAGACTCCTGGATTTCACCCCCGCCCCAGCCCCAGCCCCAGCCCCAGCAGGGGTAAGGTCAGCACCCCTGTGGTCAGCTCAAGGAAGAGGGCTATAGTAGGAGCCCCGAGGGTACAGCTTAGACCACCGCTCTCACTACTTGCAGTCTCTTCCATTCAAACCTCCCGCTCCCTCGGCCGCACCCGCCCCCTCCATCCGGCCCCTTCCCTCCACGCCCCCTTCTCCTGGAGCCTGGCTTCTCTTGGCCCAAACTGACCAACACTGTTGCTAAACCCAGTGGTATAATTAACCACCGATAATAACCCCAGACAGTGATCTGGTTAGAGGATGGGCCAGCCTGAGTCACAGTGGTTTAAATTTAATTTCTGGAGAACATCCTGTTTATTGTTAACCCACCCCATAATTTGGGAGTGTTAACCCTTTGGGGGCTGGCTGATTCACGTGGCTTCTGTAAACAAATAATCTCTGGCTATATAATTACCGGGGGAAAGGTAAGCTATGGAACTGAAAGGGAAGAAAAAATAAAACTGCTATTTCCCTTTCCCATACCTAATCAGGAAAGGTTAAGGACAGATGGGCTCCTTGGTCCTATCCCTAGGCCCCTGGTTATGTTCCCCCAAATCAGGTAACAGTGGACAGACATGATGGTTTTGGACAGTGAATAACTGCCCTCAAGGGCCATTTTGGTGACAGTGCAAATGAGGTCCGGGTGGCATTGCGAAAAGACCAATCCTGTTCTGCACGAAATATGTTGTGGTATAAAAAGCTCTGGACCAGGAATCAGAAAACCTGGTCTCGGCCTCTGACGAATTTGTGATTTGAACAAACTGCAATCTCTCTGGAGCTCAGTTTTTAAACCATAAAACAGAGGAGTTGGAATAGATGGTCCTTCCAGTTTATCTATAACTTCAGTTCTAAACCGAATCTCCATTCCAAGGACATGGGGTGTAGGGTGAGGTTGCTAGATTTCTCAGGCTGGTCTTCGACAGGACTCTACCTTGGAGCCCAACACTACAGATTAGGTACCAAGAAATTAGGAACTTTGAGTCCATTATTGGTGGAGCCACAGCCTCTTGCTCAACCCTAATTTAGAACCGCAGTATTTTTGGAACTGTAAGTTACCATAGAAATCTCCCCCGTTTAACCCTCTCCTTTTGCAGATGAGAAAGCAGATCTGGAGAGGTTCAGTGACTAGCCCAGGGCCGTTCTGCCGGCTCACCAGAGCCAGGAATACACCTCCAGGGCTCTGATGTCCAGTCCCGTTTCCTAATAGTTTAATATTCACTCACATGAATTTGTCATACAGTTGTCCCTGGGTATCTGGTGGGGACTGGGTCCAGGACTCCCTGCAGATGCCAAAACCTGCTGATGCTCAAGTCCCTCAAGCACCACGCCATAGAACAGTGACCCTCTGCGTCCGTGGCTTCCTAACCATGGACACTGTTGTCAACATGTAGCTAAGTCGACAGACATCAAACTGAGGGTACGAAGGGTCGACCGTATGTATTTAAGAAACTGTATGTATGCTCATCAGAGAAAACTTGAGAAATACAGAAAAGCATAAAAGAGAGGAAAAAAGGGGGGAGAAGGAAAAAAACCCTAAAAGAGTCTAGTCTCATATCTCAAAGATAACCAAGGTTATTGTTTTGGTGTTTTATATTTCAAGAATTTGCAGAAAGAAAAAAAAAACTGAAGCAAATATGCCAAATGTTAGTAGTGGTTAACTCTAGGTGGCGAGAATATGATCACTGTTTTCTTCCTTGCACTTGCCATATTTTTTAAATAAATGAAAAAGATTCCTTTAGCTTTTTTTCTCTCAACTACAAAAATAACACCTGATCAGTGCCAAAAACATGGAAAACATTGAGAAACACAAATGACACACACACACACACACACACAATCCCAAAGAAAAATAAACAGTAATAACCTAAGCTTCAGTGTATATACATATGTATCCATGTGTATATGTGCATAGGTATATAAATTTTAAAAAGAGGAAACATATCATGAATGTTTTTAATATGTCGATATAGTTTTCATTGGCCTGACTTTTCAGAATGACCTAGTGTTTCATTATCCACCTGTACCACTAGTTCTATTTTTGTAACCCACATTACTTGTGGTCACTTCAACTGTTTCAAATTTTTCTTCTATTATAAACAAAAAAACTCTTAATAGCTCAATCTCTGTGCACACCAAGGATTAGTCACATAGGATAAATTCTTAGAGCTGAAACTGCTGGGTCAAAGGATATAGAAAAGCTCAAGGCTTTGATATATTTGCCAACTGCCCTAGAGACAGATTGAAATAGTTTGCAGCTTTTAAAAGATCTGAATAGTTAACATTTTACCACCAGCCATTTGGCCTGTTTATCAGGATTTTTCCTGGCTTGGGGTTTGCCTCTCCCCTTTGGACATGTGTGTGTTCAAGGTACAGAAGCCTGTGCTGAGTATGAAGTCAAATCTAGCGAATCTAAGTTTCCTTTATGGTTTCTTCTCTCAGTGTCACCATACTGAGAAAGACCTACCCGTTCCACCACAACATAAAAATTCACTTTTACTCTATTCCTTTTATTCATCTAAGTCTTACTTTTTATTAAATCTATACACATAGACAGTTGAATAAGGTACTGGGCCTTAAGTAAGACACAAAGCTCTAGGCCCCCAAGGATCATTTGCTGAGACAAGCACTGCCACCTGCACTGGGCTTTTGGTCTGTGCCTTTGCATCTCCACGTAAAAATGCTTGTATTGCTACCTCCTGAGCACTAGGTTTTAGGCACTAGCTGTTGACTTTTTATTCTGGAAGAGGAGGATTTAACTAAACAAAGAAACCTCTTCATGGTCCCCACTTCTGTAACACAAAGGCACATTTGCAACTCACCTTCCTCTTAGTGTATAGTTCTACTATGACTGGGTGAGGGCAACACCAAGTAAACTTTTAGGAGCGTAATGGGATGCATTTCCCTGCCTGCACATGGTGGCCAGCAGACTCTTCGGCTCAGCCAAGTCCTCAGAAGACTGCAGTTCTGGCTGATGCACACCGAAACGTGGCTGCCAGAGTCCCCAAGGTAGACTTGGCACTCTCAAATTCCTGACCAACGGAAACTGGTATTGTTTTGAGGCACTAAACTGTGGGGCAATTGGTTACACAGCAATATATAACTAGTAACACTGCATCATTTTTTGTTTTCATTACAAATTAATGAAAACAATGAATAATTGCCACTTTTACATGCTTGATTTTCCATGTATCTGCCTCTGATTCTACCTGAGCAGTCTAAATCTACCTCCAATACATTAGTTCTATCGGGTATTCTATTACTTCCACTCTGGCCTGCCCCAGTCTGAATGGCTCACCCCCACCGTGGAGTGCAGCGGGCCTCCTGGATTTTGGATCTGGATTCCATGTCTTCCTCTTTCTTGGTTTACTCCTCATTTGGGTGGAGAAAAAATGTGTGGGAGATAATTTTTGAGTCTTTGCTTACCAAAACACTTTTTATTCTACCGTCACACTGGTTAGTTTGACTGGGTGTAGAATTATAGGCTGGAAGTGATTTCTATCAGAATCTCAAAGGCGCTGCTTCACTGGGTTCTCATTTCTCAGCACTGCTGTGATTTCCATCCTTTGTGTGTGACCTGCTGTTTATTTTCTTCACGCAAGCTTGTCAGTTCACATGGTCATGTACCTTATGGATCTGATTTCATCCATTGTGCTGGGGACCTCAACAGGACGCTTTCAATTTGGCAATTTACAATCTTTAGTTCTGAGATTAAAAAACAAAACTTTGGCCCTGGCTGGTGTAGCTCAGTGGATTGAGCGTTGGCCTGAGAACCAAAGGGTATCCGGTTCGATTCCCAGTCAGGGCACATGTCTGGGTTGCGGGCCAGGTCCCCAGTAGGGAGCACGTAAAAGGCAACCACACATTGATGTTTCTCTCCCTCTATTTCTCCCTCCCTTCTCCTCTAAAAATAAAATAAATAAAATCTTTTTAAAAATTCGAAAAAAAATTAGTCTAAAAAAATAACCAAACAAAACCCCCCAAAATTTTGCTGTTGTTGATCCCTTACTCCCATTTTCTTTTTCTTACATCCAAAATTCTTACAATTTTGATGCTGACCCTCTTTGGCTTGTCCTCTAATTTTCTGTTTTTCAATGTTTCCTTATCTTCTAATACTTCTAAAGAGTTTTTCATTTCTACCGTATTTTTAATTTCCGAGAGTTTTTTACTTCAGAATTTTTTTATTTTTGGTATTCTGTTTTTATGTCATGGATGCCTTATCTGAGGGTCTTAATGATGGTTTCACCAAAGTGTCTTCTTCCTTCATAGTCTGTTTCCCTTCGAGTTGCTTTTTTCTATTTTAGTCTTCATTTTTCATACTACATACTTCCCTTGGATGTGTGGTAATTCTTGGTTATCTGCTCACATATATGACTGGGGACAAAAAAGCTGACTAGAAGCTGTGAGTACATGAATAGTGTCTGTTGTGTAGGGTGATTTGGTCAAGCAGTTTTGTCGGGAATCCCTGATGTCAGTATCTAGACTTTTCTCCTGGGCAGGTAAAATTCCCTAGAGAAGGTTCTTTCACTCACATGCCTTGGGAATAAAGACCTAGCTCAGCAATCGGGGGCTTGGTGAGTACAAAAGGTCATGCGTGTGCACATGAATGCACACCACATGCATTCATTCACTTCACCTTCTTGCCTTCAGTATGGGAGTCCTGCCCTCGACTGCGCTTGAAGTGGGTCTGAGTTTTGTGGGCCTGAAGCTTATACAATTCTGCATGTCCTCGTAAAGAAAAAGAATACAAAATTACAAATACAAAAATAGTCATAAAAGTGAATGTTTATTTAGACAGAGAAAAGAGCATAATAAGTTACAAGTTATGAACGCTGACAAATAATATGAGCATCAGAAAATCAAGAATAACCTAATATTTTTATTAATCATCTGCCCGACACACCTCTGTATTTATTTCCCTGCGTTTTTTGGCTGCATAGTCCATGACTGCCTCTTCATGTGACACGGAGTTGGTTAACACCATTTTCTTAGAGGAAAAAATAGAACAATAATTCAGTACTGGTAATATATAAATAATATAAATTTTAGGATTGCTATAAAATTTAGGAATATCTCGTTTCTTTCATAAATAAACTAAGATTTCAGGGCATATTTCAAATTTTCTTGTACAGTGACTAATCTGAATGCTTTCAGCATTAATGAGTAACCAGTTTGTCATTGGTGTCCTTGTAGGAGGGAGAATCATGAGTTCTTTTTTTCTTTTTTTGACATTTTGTTTTTTAAAATTACATATTATTGATTCTGTTATTACAATTGTCCTGATTTTTCCCTTTTTGCCCCCCTCCACCCAGCACCCCCCACTCCCTCAGGCAATCCTCCACCATTGGTCATGTCCATGGGTCATGCGTATAAGTTCTTTGGCTACTCCGTTTCCTATACTGTATTTTACATCCCCATGGCTATTCTGTAACTACTTATTTGTACCTCTTAATCCACTCACCTCTTCAGCCATTCTCCCCCTCTCCCTTCCCATCTGGCAACCATCAAAACTCTGTATCCATGATTCTGTCTCTGTTCTTCTTGTTTGCTTAGTTTGTTTTTTAGTTTCAACTGTTGATAGATTTGTATTTTTGGACATTTTATTGTTCATAGTTTTTATCTTCTTTTTCTTAAATAAGTCCCTTTAACATTTCACATAATAATGGTTTGGTGATGAATGAACTCCTTTAGTCCACCCTACCCTGCCCCACCCGCCCCAGAAGCTCTTTATCTGTCCTTCGATTCTAAATGCTAGCTTTCCTGGGTAGAGCAATCTTGGCTGTAGGGCCCTGCTTTTCATGACTGTCATTATTTCTTGCCAATTCCTTCTAGCCTGAAAAGTTTCTTTTGAGAAATCAGCTGAAAGTCTTATAGGAACTCTCCTATAACTAACTTCTTTTCTCTTGCTGCTTTTAAGATTCTATCTTTAACTTTTTGCATTTTGATTATGATGTGTCTTGGAGTGGGTCCCTTTGCATCCATCTTGTTTGGGACCCTCTGTGCTTCCTGTTTGGGACCCTCTGTGCATGTCTATTTTCTTCACCAAATTAGGGAAGTTTTCTTTTCAATCTTTTCAAATAGATTTCCAATTTCTTGCTCTTTCTCTTCTCCTTCTGGCACCCCGTGATGCGAATGTTGGACTTTTTGAAGTTGTCCCAGAGGCTGCTTACACTATCTTTGTTTTTTTGGATTCTTTTTTCTTCTTGTTGTTCCAACTGGCTGTTTTTTGCTTCCTTATGTTCCATATCATTGATTTGATTCTCAGCTTCATTCACTCTACTGTTCTTTCCCTATAAATTGTTCCTTATTTCAATTAGATTAGTGTATCCTTCATTTCTGACTGGATCTTTTTTATGCCACTGAGGTCCTCACTAAGTTCCTTGAGCATCCTTATAACCAGTGTTTTGAACTCTGCATCTGATAGATTGCTTATCTCCATTTTGTTTAGCTCTTCTTCTGGAGTTTTGATCTGATCAAAAAAGCACTTGGGCCATGTTTCTTTGTCTCCTCATTTTAGCAGCCTCCCTATGTTTGTTTCTATGTATTAGGTAGAGCTGCTTTGACTCTGTGTCTTGGTAGTGTAGCCTAATTGTAGTAAGTGTCCTGTAGGGTCCAGTGGCACAGCCTCCCCATCACCCAAGCTGGTGCACCCTTTATGTGGGCTGCGTACACCCTCCTCTTGTAGTTGAACCTTGGTTGCTGTTTGCAGATCAATGGGAGGGATTTACCTAGTCAGTCGGCTGCAAGGATTGGCTGTGACCACTGATCACCAACCTCTGCCCTCTGCGGAGGATCAGCTGTTCAGGGGCAGGATGGCGTTGCTCCAATGTGGTCTGTAGCTGTCCAATGGGTGCACAGGTCCTGGGGTTCCCAGGTGGTGCGGGCCATGGTCAGCCCACACCTGTGTGTTGCCTGGGGCCACCCTGCCTGAACTATAAAGCAATCTGAGATGGCTGCTACTTGTGCTGGGCCTGGAGATTCGCAGGCAAAGCCAAGTTGTGAACCTAGGCTGGCTGCTGCTAGTGCTGGGCCTGGGACTCACTAAGACCAGTTGTTGTTTGTTTGACAGAACTGAGGAAGTTGTGAAGCATGAACCAAGACCAGCCATTCATATGGAAAAGCAGCTTGGGTGGCCCTGTAAGTTGGGTGGGGCAGAGCATCTGGGAATCTCCAAAGTGGGTCAAACTGCATTAGCCAGGTTGATGGAGTCTCAGATAGGGCACTACCTTCCTGGCTCTGTCTGGATGGATGTGGTTTCCTTAATTCCATAGTTGTCAGGCTTCCAATCAACTTGATTTCTGAGGAGTCTGAGTGGTGGTTTTTCTGTATTTTAGTTGTAATTTTGATGTGGTTGTATGAAGAGGTGAGCCACGTCTGCCTATGCTGCCATCCTGACCAGTAGTTCCATGGGTTCTATGCTATCTTCATTATGCCTTTCATGTTAAATCCATCAGGAATTTACCTGCTTTATCAATGTATTCTTTCATTTATTCCTCCTCTTCACTTGGTTTATCAAACAATCACTGTTCCTATTTAAAACTGATCTCACTCTTCATTACTAGCTTTTGATACAATTTTAAAATGTTTTGTTACATTTTATTTGATTTCAGTATAATATATATTAATTTAATGGCTCATCTCTGTCACTTTTGTTCTGTGTCCCACTATCTTTGATCTAATTTCCCCCTTATTCTTTAAATAAATATAAAGATGGCCAAAAAAGGTACTCTTTGTGTATTTCCAACTCAGGAATCTGTAATTTCTCACTTGTTTTTAAAGTTTTCTAAAAATGTCTTTACAAACTCAACCCCCCACCCTGTTCTATCCTCCAAAAGGTGCAAGCTACTC
The DNA here is from genome assembly GCA_004026545.1 of Mormoops blainvillei. NCBI lineage: Eukaryota > Metazoa > Chordata > Mammalia > Chiroptera > Mormoopidae > Mormoops > Mormoops blainvillei. The sequence continues at coordinate 38,353 of PVJD01006001.1, read as the reverse complement.
CAAGGGTGCCTGACCTAAAAAGTGAAGGTAGAGGTTTTAACTGAGTGTAATAAAAATACATTCTGAAGTTTACAAATACACAGGATCATGTGAACACATGCTAGCGTTCCTTTCCTCCAGGGCCTTGGACATGATCCATGCAAGCAAGGGGTCCTGAAGGTTAAGCTTTATTAGCATCACACAGTATATCTACCTTTGTGTGCCCTGGGATAGAAGCTCCACTTCACACTCCCCAGGGGAGTCCCTTAATTATTCTGCTTGAATGAGGGAACTGTCTCCCAGTGAAATGGAGTTGGGGAGGAGATGGTAGGGCTCTGATCTTAATCATGAACAGCTCCTGAACTAAGTGCTTGGCTTCACCCTACTTCTAGAGGTACCAAGTGCCACCAATTCCTGAACCTTTGAGAATTCAGTGGTGTAAGCTGGATGGCTCTTGGTTTTCCTAAATGCCAGTTTAGACTTTGGCTTTCTTGGAACTCCTAAGTCAGTTACCGCATGTAACTGCATTCCACTCCCAAATGTTGTTGATGTCACTTCTATTTTCCCTACATTTGCAGATTTATGCCTTTAAAAAAAAATCACTTTACTGTGTTTTTTTGTCAGATTTGCGTTAGAAATTAAATGTATGTATTCTAGCTGTCATCTTTACTCAGAACCTGGTTTATTAATTTTTAAGTAATAGCTTTATTGAGATACAATTCAAATACCATAATATTTATCTTTTTAAAGTACACAGTTTGGTTGTTTTTAGTATGTTCAGAGAGTTGTGCATCCATTACAACTATCTAATTTCAGAACATTTTCATCACTCCTAAAAGAATTCCGTATCTAGTGGCTGTCACTCACCATATCCCCATAGCCCCCTGGCAACCGTTAATCTGCTTTCCGTCTCTATGGAGTTGCTCTTCTGGACATTTCATATAAATGGAATCACATAATATTTGGCCTTTTGTGTTGGCTTCTTTCAATTAGCAAATGTTTTCAAGGATTACCCATGTTGTAGTATGTGTCAGAACTTCATTCCTTTTTTATCACCGAATAATATTTTTATCCATTCATCAGGTGATGAATATCTGTATTGTTTCCACTTTTGGGCCATTATGAATAATGCTGCTATGAACATTCATGTACAGGTTTTCGTGTGGCTATGTCTCTTCACTTCCTTTGGGTATACACCTAGGAGCGGAACTGCTGGGCCATGTGCTAAGTCAGCTGCTGGACCTTTTAAGGAACTGCCAGGCTGTTCTTCAACATGGCTGCGCCATTTTACATTCCCACCAGCAGCGTATGAGGGTTCCAACTGCTCCACCTCGTCACCAAGACTTGTCATTGTCTTTTTTATTTTCGCCATTCTAATGTGTGCGAGGGCTATTCCACTGTGGCTTTGATCTGCATTTCTCTAATGACTAATGAAGATGAGCATCTTTTCATGTGCTTACTGGTGATTTGTGTATCTTCTTTGGGGAAACATCTGTTCAAATCCTTTGCCTGTTTTAAAAAGGGGCTTTCTTTCTTTTTTTTTATTGTTGAGTTGTAAGAGTTCTTTATATTTTTTGGGTACAAGTCCCTAATCAGATGTGATTTGCAAATATTTTCTCTCTTTTGTGTTCTGTTTTTCACTTTCTTAATAGTGTCCTTTGAAGCACAAAAGTTTTACATTTTGTAGAAGTCTGATTTATTTTTCTTTTGTTGTTTGTACTTTTGGTATTGTATCTATAAATTCTTTGCCAAATCCAAGGTCGTGAAGATTGAGCCCTATGTTTTCTTCTCAGAGTTTTATAGTTTTAGTTCTTAAACTCAGGTCTCTGATCCATTTTGAATTAATTTTTATATATGGTGTGAGGTAAGGCTTCGACTTCAGTTCTTTTGCACATGGATATCCAGTTATCCCAGGACTGTTGAAAAGACTATTCCTTCCCTGTCCTGGTTGACCTGTCCTGGTATCCTTCTTAAAAATCAACTGACCATAAACACACAAGGAGGGACCCCTAAAAAATACTCCAGGAATTTATTTATAAAAAATTGTGTATTTATTCTTACATGTTTAAACTTCAGTCACTTTCAAAGTACTCTCCATTTGATGCAGTACACCTACCAATACTTTTTTTCCACTGCTCAAAACAGTTTTTGAACTTGTCAATTTTTATGCCTTTTAATGCTCCTACCATTTTTTGTCTCACCTCTTTCACATCTGAAAATGCTTCCCTTTGAGGGCTTTTTTCACGCTGGGAAACAAAAAATAAGTCGCTCAAGGCGAGGTCAGGTGAATAGGGAGGGTGGGGCATGGGGGTCATGCTGTTTTTGAACAAAAACTGCTTAACACTCAGCTCTGTGTAGGCAGGTGTGCTCATAGATCACCCATCATGAAAAGGGCAAACACGTTGCATCTTCCAAAAAAATTCACTGAAGCCAAACACGGCCTCTCACAACAATGCCAGCTGGTTCCCAGAACACTCCTGAATTGGGGGAAGCCTGTACTACAAGGGGTCTGCCCTCCAGAAGATGGAATTCTGAGGGTTTTTTTGGGTCCCGCCTCCTGTTTCTTCCTGGACTCTCAATTCTACTCCTTTGATCTGCATGTCTATATTTAGGCCAGTACCACCCTGTCTTAATTACTGTGGATCTGTAGTATGTTTTAAGATTAGGAAATGTGAACTTTGTTCTTCTTTGTCAGTATTGTTCTGGCTATTCTGTGTCCCTTGCAATTACATACTCATTTTAGTGATTTTTTTTTTTTTTACATTTAAATCTTTGTTCCATTTAGAGCCTTGAGTATATGGTGAACCAGTTATATTGACATGATTTTAAAAATAACCTATCTTTGAAAAATCATTTTATCAGTGTTAAATATTTCTATTCCACACTGTAGTCCTGTTTACTCTTTCGCCAAATAATACAGATTCAGTCATTTAGGTTAATTAATTAGCTCTTAATACCCAATCAAGCAAATACCTTCTCATTAAATTTCTTTTACAGATAATTTTTTGGCTATTTTAATTCATTTTAATATTTAAGATGAACTTCAAAATCATCTGCTGTGTCCCCTACCCCCCCTCCCCAGCCAGGATATTTATTACTGAAAATGCATTATATTTATAGATTAACTTTTGAAGAAACTGTATCTTTAAAAATATTACGTTTGCTCATTCAGGGGCCTGAAATTTTTTCCCACTTATTCGAGTCTTATGTCCTTTACTTAGCCTTAGGAGTTTTTTTTGTTATTTGTTTTTTAAATACAGGTCCTCCAAATTAATTTTGTTAAATATTAAGATCCCAAAGTAACACATATGTGAAGTTTTGAGCCCTACAGATGTCTTAGGTGCATTCCATGAACTTTTATATTTTTGGTTATACCATAAATGGAATTCACTTTTTCATTTTATCTTCCTGATACACAGAAAAGCTATTGGATGTTAAATAAACCAGTCACCACACCTATACACTTAACCTATATAGCCCAAGAAATTCACCTACACAAAAACAAACAAAAACTAATTGGGTTTTCCAAGTAGATAGTCAAAGTACATATTGAAAATAATGACAAAATTACCCCTTTCCTTCCTAATATTTAATACTTATTTCTTGTCTTGTGTTATGGCAAGTAATTATTTTGAGTAGTAAAAATGTTTCAAGTCTGATCATCCTTCACTGTTACACATGAAAGACATTGATAGTTTCAACCAGAGGGCCTCCTGGAAGTAAGAAAATATTTTTCTGTTCCTAGTTTGCTAACAGATACAAAGACTGGATTTCTGAATTATATCAGTGCCTTTTCAGCATGCACTTAGATGACTAGTTTGTTCTCCTATGACCCAGCATCATGATTAAGTATCAAATACCTTTCCTAAGACTGAGCCATCCTTTCATTACTGAAGTAAACACTACTTGGGTACAAGTTAACTCTGATATGTATACATTTTATTTTCTGATCATGACATATACGCACCTTAAAGGCAAGGACTGAATGTTATGCGTCTTTGTGACTCCTGTTAAGCACTGCACTACGCACAGTGCTATTTCCGGTCCCCTTTATGCCCAGCACTAGGCTAGGTTTGGGGGGGTATCGGGATGAACGAGACAGTCTCATTCTATGATCTCATGGAGCTTATAGCCTGGTTTTATGCACAGAGTAATCACTGAATGAACGAGTAAAATAGGCACGCTGCCCCAGGAGTCCCATAAAACACCGTACTCTAAGGTTCATGTAAAAAGCTACTCTTAGACAAGGCTACATAAAGAATGAAGGAAGGTAATATCATTTTCTTTGGTCTCCCAATCTTTACCTTACTAAAACAAAACCTAAAAAGGGTATCACCAGCCACCTTAGGTGCCAGGGGAGTCAAGGAAAAGTACATTTAGTGGAGACCAGGAACACCAAGCTGGCCTCTGTCACTGGCAGCAAAGCCTGGTGAGGTTATGAGAGTATGCGTCAAGGGAAAACATTTTAAAGAGCCTAAGAGGAAATACGAAGGGAGAAGAGTCTCCTGGGTCTATTCCAAGGCTGCCAAATGGCAGATATGCTCGACTCTGCCAGAGAGATAGCCAGAAAGCTGCGGCACGCACCCTGATGGATGGATCAGATTCTGTGCCACTGAGGTGGCGAAAGGTGGCAAGGGGCAAGTGATGAGGAAGAGCAACAACGACACCTCAAACAGTGCCTCGGCCTCTCCTCATTGATTTCCTGATTCGAAGCCTGGTGTTCTAGTTGCCTGCTGGAATGCAGGGACTTCCGCAGGGGAAACAGCTGCTTTGGAAAGCATGTGGCAAGAAAGGCCACATCGTAGCATGGCCCAGAGCAGTGTGGCCCTGGCACAGCTGGGGCTCTGGGGCTGAGGCTGGCGGTCCTCCAGGCCATGGACAGGCTCGTGGGGCTCCAGGACTTCAGTTCCCCCTCCTCCCAGCTTTCCTCGGGGTTTTCCCCTTGGAATTGGGTGGGTCAGCAGAGGTCCAGGGAGAAGACAGGGCTTGTTCCCCAGAGAATCTCTGTGTTCCGGAAGAAATCAAGAGGGCTCCAAGCTCCCAGCCTCTGGAGCAGGATTCCTTCCGTGGTTCTGCCTCCCATTCCACAAATATGAGCACCAGAGGGCAGGGGAAGGGATATTTTGGTCTTGGCAGCGAAATGAAGAAAACATTTCTCCCAACCCTACCCTTGTCCAACCCCCAACATGCCCCACCTCAGACAAGAAAAAAGTTCTATGTGTACAGAGGGAAAAGGGGGAAAAAGGTTCTATTTTCCTTCACAATAAAGAAAAGTCAACAGGATGTTCTCCAAAGCTGCAAATATACTTTTTCAAACAGTAAATATCTCTATTAGCAGCATGATGCCAGTTGGCTAATTCTGTCTGTCTCAGTAAACCTTTCCAAAAAAACTCCGGCTCTTGTGTAATTTCTATTTACAAAAACAGCTCTTTTGCATTTTCAGTTTGCTAGGCTTCTCAATCTTTTGCTTCCCCACCCCCTTGACTACAGAGGCAGAGAGACAAGAGGTAGGCCCAGGTGGCAGATGGGTGGGGATCCCCTGGTCACCCCAGCAGATCCTTGCAGCTATGCCCTCTCTGGAGAGTTCTGCACTCCCACTTCAAAGAAGGGTGTAAGGAGCTAAAACCTACATATTCTTCTCTAGTCTTCACTTGGCCTCCAGAATTTGCTTCTACTGAACGTGAATGAGCCTGAGCTTGGCTTGGGAGTGGCAAGAGCCCTGAAATGATTCAGTCTACCCCACCTATATCTTTCTGATGTCTTTAGCTGGGGAAAGACCACAGTTCTGGTGGGGGGAGGAGGTGAGGGAGGTAAGGGAGGTGAGAATGAAGGGAGGGCAGTGCAAAGAGTAGGCGGCAGTTGATAGTGGCTGAAATCCTGGCTCCCAGGGGTTGGTCTGGGCCTGAGTCACTGTCTGGGCAGGAGCAGGAAGGTGGGCGAGAGGCAGCGGCTTCTGCAGGCTGGAAGGACAAGCCCTCCTCCCCCCAACCTTGTTACTCGATCCCGGGTCACTGCCTTGTCTGGTCTGAGGCCCCACCAGGGCTACTGCCACCTTGACAATCAGAGGGAGAAAACCTAGGGCCAGGGCCAGGCAGGGCTTACGGGGAGTCAGCTGGCTCCGGCAGAGCAGCTGCTGCTGGATGCCATCCTCCCTGAAGGGCCAGCTGGCCACGATGCCAATGGGCCAACGAAAGTTCAGCCCGGGCAAGGATGTGAGAGACCTCCTCAGAACGGGGAATGAACTGAGCTGCAAACGATCCATTTCCAGTGCCACTGTCCACAGCCTGTCCAGGCCCACCTCAGTCCTTTCCCTGAATCAGCCGGATCCAAAACCAGAGCACACAGAACGCCACCCTGACTTGCCACCAGGCTGAGGAGGTATGTGTGTGTTTAAAAATAAAAGGCATGACTCTGTGACTTGGACCAGAACAATCACCCAGATCAGTTATGATCCCTCCTTCCCCACTGCTCCCCAGCCTGACCCCTGAAAGTAAAGACAGAATGAATCACAGAATGTTTGGTGAGATCATCTAAATCAAAGTGACCATTTACTGAGTATCTACTACGGTAGGCTTCTGTGCTCGGTGCTTCTGATTCATCAGTTCGTTTAAAGTGGTACACTCCTGTATTTCACACAAGAGACAGCAAACCGGGTAAGGGGATGGACTCCGGAGCCGGGTTGCCTGGGCTTAAGTCCTGGCTCTGGCAACTGCCAGCCGAGACCCTGAATAAGTCATCTAGCCTTCCTGTGTCTCAGTTTCCTTGTCTATAAAAGAAGACAATAATATACCTTACAGGATCATTGTCACTGTGAAGCGAACTGAGTTTAATGCTTGAAAAATCTGTCCCCGACAGCCCTGGTTGCTGTGGCTCAGCTGCCTGGAGTGGCATTCTATACACTGAAAGGCTGTGGGTTTGACTGCAGGTCAGGACACACACCTGGGATGTGGGTGTAGTCCCTGGTTGGGGCATGTGCAGGAGGCAACCAATCAATGCTTCTCCCATTGATATGTGCGTGTGTGTCTCTCTCCCCTCCTTCCTTTCTCTCTAAATCAATAAACATAGTAAAACAACAGAAACTGTTCCCGAGATACAGTAAACAGCCTGCAGCCTGTAAATATTCCTTGCAAAGATGGTCGTGGTATTTTGATGATGATGATGAAACTGAGGCCTGAAAAGGTAACCTGCACAAACTCACACAGCGGTAAGTACAGCCAGGAGACCTGAAATGATCATTTTGTTTCCAGGGCAAGTAGCAGTCCCCCACCGTAATGCCCCACTGCCAGGCCCAGTTTATGTATTTGCCTGAAACTGAGTGGTGACTTCCTCCTGAGCAGTGAAAGGATTTGTGAAAGAAATTTGGAGGCTGATGGAGCACCTACAGGTCAAGGAAAGAGAGGTAGGCATGTAATTCAGAGAGGCAGTCTGAAGTTCTTGCTTTGTCTCCCCTCACCCTGCCCCGTGCAGCTCTTTAAGAAACTCCTAATATTTGACAAACAAGTTGTCATGTCTGTTCATCCTAACCTGTTACGACAGGAAGAGGTAGAAAGTGGGTTTCCACATTTTATAAAAGGGAAACGCAAGTCGTTCTGAGGTGAAAGATGTGTCCAGCCTACTCAGCACGCCAGAGCGAAGCCCCCAACGGTCCACCTTCCATGCTAAGGGGTTCGCAGTGACTTGGGTGTGGACAGGCTCTGAGAAGCAGTAGCCCAGCTGTTTAGCTTCTGAGGTACTATCTCTAATCTCATTTTCACTTCTGTCTCTCACCCACGAGAAACCTTAAAAAGAGCTTTCACTCTTCCTCTTCCTCTCCGCAGAAGGTTTGGCCGCTAGAAAGCAGGAGGTCAAAGGAAGGGGGCTGAGACAGAAACTCACTCCCAAGCCTACCTCTCCAGGCCACCCCTAGCTACTGGCTGCAGGACGTACTAACGCTCTTGCTGTGAACAGTGAGGTCGGCTCTGGTCACGATGCTTGGCCAGACCAGGCACGGCAACAGTTATAAAATGCTGTGAACACAGACAGATTGTAGAGCACGTATGACAACACCGATGTGTCTACCACCTGGCGCTGTCACGTTCTCACAGGCAGCCATTCTTGTTCTTTAAGCAGTACGACAGCCCAGATCCTGGGGAAGCTCCCGAGGGCTGCGGCCAGATCGCATTTCTCCCCTCCCTCCTTGTCACTCTAAACGTGACCACTACCCCGAATGCAGTGCTGATTACTCCCATCTTTTACTGTGTAAGTTTATATCTAGAAGCACAATGCAGTACTGTTTTAAGGTCTAAACTTTATATAAATAGCACAATATTGAATGTATCACTTTGAAACTGGCTTTTTTGATGCTCAGCATTAGGTTTTGAGATCTGTCCACGCTGACATATGCAGAGCGCTACTTCATTCCTTACTTACATACTACATATTTCATTATGTTAAAAAAAATCACTATTTTTTAGCCCATTCCTTACAGGCTGTGCATCTATAAACAAAGCAACTGACATCCTGGTGTCCTTGTGCAGGTCTCCCGTCACGCTGGCACATGACTTTCTCTGGGTGAGGGGGCAGGTCCGTCTCCAGCTGTGGCAAGTACTGGATGAATCTCCAAAACAGCTGCTTCAGTTTATACCCCTCACAGCCCCAGAAGTGGATGCTGGTTCCCACTGGTCCTCATCCTTAGATACTTGGCACTGCCAGTCCTTTAGATTTTGCCAGTCTGATGGCTATGAAATGGCATCTCATTGTTGGTTTAATCTGCTTTTCACTGATTACTATCACACCAAACATCTCAGTAGAGGCTTTTGTCTACTTGGGTTTTCAAAGTGATTGACAGTTGGCAGCTCTATGGAATAAGTTCTTATGAAGAACATGGCCAGTGTTTGCTACAGTTGCCCCTTCTGTATTTCTTATTATAACCCATGAAAAACCACCAAATAAACAACACTGTCTCTAGCCTGGCTGTAGTTACAGGTGTTAGCTTACAGTCTGAGTATCAGTAATAAAACTCCTAGGTAAGGTTTTTCCAAACTAGGTCTACGTAAAATACTTACCCCTCATTGATCACGTAAATTGCTACTCATTAGTCCATTGTAAACATGTATTAAAATGTCATCAATTGAAGTGGCTCACTTTATAATAAATGAAATAGAACATAATAAAAGATGTTGGAGTGCATTGCACATATATTGTGTGAAATTTATTTCAAGTATAAATGTATGTGTGTGTGTGTGTGTGTGTTGTGATATCAAAGGTACAAGTGACTGCAAGTTGGAGTCAAAATATTCTGGAAGCCACTGTCCGGGTTAGCCTCCGTGGCTCCAATGTTTCTCTTCTCTGAGTTATCCTGCAAACCGCTGCCAAATTAATCTAACTAAATCATTGCTTTTGCCATTCCGCTTTCCTGCTCAAAACCCTTAGTTTTCAAAAGACTACGCTCAAATTCAGCTCCTCAGCATGGCACTACAATGTAGCCCCAACTAGGGTGCCACCTGTCAACAACAAAGCCTCTTGCCCAAGTCATTGCTGACTAAACCCGAACGGACCTCCTGACCGTCCATCTGCCCCAAACTCTTTTGATGCATTGCCTCCACACACCTTTTCCCGCCCTTCTTCTCATTCCCCGCCGAAACAGTGGCCACTAGGGAGGTCAAGGTTCAGCTACAATACCATCCTCTACCTGAAGCCTTTCTTGATGATGCCACACTGACATTAAGAGATCCACTGTCATTCCTGTGAGTCCCTGGCACCTTCCATACGCTGGCCAGAGAGAGGGATTTACTTTTATAGCTTGTTGAAGGTCTCCTGACATTTAGCACAGGCCCTTGTATATTAAAAGTGTTCAATAGTCATTAAACTAACAAATACTTATTGATCATTATCTATGTGCAACACACTACACTAGGCTCCATTTAACGGATTAGCCACCAAAAAATGGGTTTGGGAAGACAATTCTAATGGCTTAGTTGCCAACTCTAAAGCCACCTCAACAGATTGACTTAAAGAGTATAATATATAAGAAAACACCTTCAACTAAGCAGCTGTGGAACTCAAGATACTTTCCAACCACTCCAAAGTCAGCAAAAATTCCCTTCAAACAGCTAAAACAAGAGTGAGGTGTTTTACATTTGTGCCCAAAGCAATGCCTTGAATACAGAACCTCGCAGCCTCCTCACAGGGTCCCCATCATCTGGGCATTGCCACACTCTCTAGAGGACGGCCTGGCCTGTCCAAAGTCACAGAAGGAGTGAGTGGTATGGCTGCCCCAGGTGGGGCAGGCCCCAGGGCAGGAGGCAGCTGAGAGGGTCCAGAAGACCTGGGGGTCAGCAGTAAACAGGACTTCATCTATCTCCTTATGCGTGAAAACCAGTAACTTCCTACAATTCATTCCCAACCCAGTAGTGTCGCTACACACTAGCCAGGTAACTTCCTTTGGGATCCAATCAGCTTGCGAGTGGCCTTCCACTTTGCTAATGTTCCTGTTCAAGCAGAGAGAATACTCAGAAGATGCAGGTTTTAAACATTCCAGTTCTGCCAGGTACCATCTAACTGAATTCCAATAGGTTGTCAAAGGAAGATGATAAGACCTGAATGCATACTTCAAAGGGTAAATGAGAGGAAGAAATCAGATAATGGAAGGGAAAGCAATTTGAAGTTAAAAGCACTATACAAATGTAAGACAGCAATGGTAATGCTGGAGGGAAAAGAGACTCACTGAGCTAACGTTTGAAACTGAACCTGTGGTTCTGTCTCACCCAGCAGTCTGCTGTCCTTTCTCTATATTCCATTCATTTCACTTTACAATTACGTATTAGGTGCCTACCATGAGCAAGATAGTACGTGAACACACAAAGATGAAGTTGTAGATCCTGCTCTCCCGAAGTTTTATGGGGGAGAACGGTGTACCTCTGTGATACCTGGAAGAATGGGAAGACCCACGGAGAAGTACAGTGGGTGTACAAGAGAAAGTAGTTGGCGGGGGGAGCGGGGGTAGACAGGAGGGGGGAGAACAATCAGAGACTGCCTCATGGGGTCTCGGAAGCCCCCTCTCCCATCAGTCAATTTAACAATGGCATTCTCAGAGGCTCTTCATTTCAAGGAGTGGCTTGTAGGTTTTCCACATTTTTATCTTACGATTTTTCCTGAGCTAAAGCAATTACATGGGAAAAAATGACATAGAGCTGGCAATTAAATGGGAAAAAAGTCCTCATTCATACATTCAATACACATGTAGTGACTGTCGGGAATAGTGCTAAGGAGATGGCGGAGACCAAGAGATAGTCCCTATTTTCAACCGCTCCTAGACTAGTGGGCTTCCTGACAAGTAAGCTAATAACTCAGTACAGATGCTAATGAGGGTCAGAGGAGGGGCATCACCCCAGCCTGGCAGGCTGTCGGGGGCCATTCAGGGAAGGCCCTCAGGAGAGGGGGTGAAGCCTGCCCTGACTCTTGAAGGATGAGCAGAAGTGGGCCTGAGGGGTGGCAGGCAGTGGAGGAGGGAAGTAAAGGCAGAGGGCGAGAGAGACCAGGGAGGGCCTGAGCACGGGGCTAAAAGGACACAGCCACACCCGGAAGGGCCCTATAAGCCACGGCTCAAAGTTAGGCCTTTAGCCTGAAGATGAGGAGGAAGGTACATGGGTATATGGGGTGAGAACAGAAAAAGGGAGAGAGAATGGACCCCAAGAAATACCAATATTTGGCAGACAGAGGTAGAGGAGCCCAGAAGAGTTGAAAGACACCATGCCTGCACAGTCTACATGTATTTCACACCAGACCTGGGGGACAAAGTGTCAGCTGGGATTATCCATTCCATGTTACAGGTGAAGAAAACAAGACAGAGGACGGTTAAGTGTTTGCCAGGCGACACTGTGAATGGGGGGACCAGATCCCAAACTCTGCACTCTAACTCCCAGCCAACCTTGGCTGCACTGACTCGTTTCCTTAGTCTGTGCCAAACTCCTGGACATCTAGGTGTAGGACGATTTCCTCCAGGACTCTTTATCCTTGTCATTTAAAACTAAAATCATCAAGGTGGGTGGTTCCAGGGAAGGCTCAGCCTGATTCCTGGAGACGGCTCAACCAGATTACGGTCACCATTCTTAATTCTACTTAACTTCTCCTTGCATACCTTCACACACACACAAAGACACAGGGGGGACACAGAGGAGGGGAGAGAGAAGCACTGGCTTGGGTTGGTAATCGGAGACGTGAACACCAAATGCCGTCTTCCTAGCAGGGCACACCATTGGACCACCTTGCTGAAAGGCAATGGGTGCACGGGTGGATGAATGGATGGATAGATGGTGCAGGAAGGGGGCAGGTACCCACTAAACAAACAGGGGGTAGGCGGGCTGCATGCACAGAGGAAGCAGAGAACAAAGGCCTCTCACTCTTCATGCAAAGTCCACAGTGTGCAAAGGGCATCAATACTGGACATTTCTCACTGTGACATTTTGAAAGCCCAGAACAATGGTTACCCTCTGGGGACCATGGGCTGCATGTCCCTAGCACCTATTCAATGACAGCTGGCATATCCCATGTGCTTGGTGAACTTGACCTTGGGCATCAAACTCCCATGATGGTTCTACGTCACTCTGGTCTCTTCCCCCACTGAGAATTCCAGTCTCGGATGAATGGGTGGATTCATTCAGGGAGCAGAAAAGCCACTCCAGGAGCGAATCAGAAGGATCCAGCCCCAGTTCTCTTGCCAGCCATTGAGCCAGAAACTGAGTGCAATTGTGTGCCCAGGCGCCGGTGCTGGTCCCCTCTCAGGGAGAGGGGGTCAGGGTCCACGCAAGAGATGACGTAGAAGCCCTCTCGGGAGGAAGAGAAAGGAATCTCAGCTGTAAGGGACAAAGCTGCCCTTTTGGTTGTGACCCTCATTCCAAGGAGGTGCCAAGATGTGCGTGCACTGGTAAATTAGTTCTACTGGATGAAAACCTCAGCTCCTGCTGGGCCGCTAGCCGTCAATTTCAATTTTCTTCAACTTGACAGACTTCCGGAAATAGGCTGCTAGCTTTTCAGAAAAAAATCTTTCTGCAAATGGGTGGAACAAGTGTGCCTCAGATCACCCAGAGAATCCCTTTCCTTTAGTGGTCTTTGTTCTACTCTTCTGATTTGGGAAGGAAAGATTACTGGTTCTCTCATTTTATTTTTGACTGTAAACTCCAATCTAAGCAATATGAAGTATCTGCACTTTCTGCTTTTTAGCTTGAAAAATCAGGTGACAGAACCAAGGTTTCAAGATGCAGCTGGTAAGGGGGCCCAGGCTGACACTTTAAGGAAGCAACTCCTCTAGGAAAGGGAACAGAAAGACTGCCACTTTGCCCATCACTAACTAGGCTATAACAAGATGGGGAAGTTAGCTTTTTAAGGCCCCAGTCCCCTATGGGCCTCCTGGAGCAAAGGTGGAAGGACAGGAGCAGCTCCTGCTGGGGCTTATTAGGGCATTGCTCCAGGCTTCCCTCTCTGTGCTGGTGACTACTGTCTGGCATTTGTCCATCAACCTCCCTCTAAGAAGCAAGGGGAAGAAGGGACAGACACTGCTTAAATTTTACATTAGAGAACCGTCCTTGACACTGACTGACATCAGCTACTTGTGGCCAGAGCTTACAGTCTCCACTGATGGCCGAATGTGAGCCTGCAAGAGCATTCCGGAAGGATATTCTCCTATCCTCGTTCATCATAACCCGATATGGGGCACGTACTTGGCATAAAGAAACAGGTCACATGCTCCCTACGCTAATGAAACCTGGATTCCAAAGGGGCTGCTTCATCTTGTACAGCCTCTGGGGTCCATGTACTCAGACAGCACACTCAGGGCCGCCGGTGGTTTGGGTTGTGGATACACCGGGCCTGGGCCTGAAAGGAAGTAAGGTCCTTTGGGCAAATTAAGTCTTACAAAATAAATCAACCATTACACATTACGAAGTGTCTATCACAGCCAAGTAGCGTATAGTCCTGTAGTGACGCACGTTCTGGCTCTGGAGTTGTGACTCTACGGCTCTAAGCCTCCCTGGCTGCGTCCCTCACGAGATGACAGTTTCCGTGCTGTTTCAGCTTACCTATGTCTATTTCCGACCGATACCAGGGAGCGGGTAATGGCCCTGGAAATGATTAAAATTAGCCCACTCCTATCGTGCGAGTGTGGGTGCGAGTGTTTAATTCCGGCCCCTTCCAAAAGAGAAGCAAGTTTCGTCTTTTAAAGACTTAAATGGTGCGGAGACTAGTCCTCTGAAAGCAAGGGGGTTCTGATCAGTGAACGGGGCGCAGACTACCAGAGTGGGGGCCGCAGCGCTGGTGGGAGCCGTGGGGAGGTGCCCACCGGGCAGGCACTCTACCTCTACGGTCCGTTAAAGAGAAGGGAACAGGGAAGTCCCTCACTTCGAGCGGCTGCGAGAGGGCTGGACCGGCGCCGTGGAACTTTAAGAGTCAGCAAAAGAGTCACACGCGGGACCCCCGGTCCCACCTCCCAGCAAGTCCTGCCGAGAGGTGGAGACGCCCGCAGAGCACGGGGGAAGGGCACTCGAACGACCCTCGAGCCGGGGCCAGTCGGGCCCCGCTCTGGGCGGAGGGTCCGTGCGGGCGCGCTGGGCGAGGGGACTCGAGGGACGCAGGGCAAGGCGCGTCGCGGGCCTGGGGCTCCAGCGGCCCTGCCGCGGGGCCTCACTCACCAGCTCATCGTTCCGCACCTGGCCCTGCCGCCGGGGTTTCTCCACCGCAACTCGGTCCTCGGGGATCACTTCCGGATTCAGCCAGTCTCCAGGAAGTGACGTAGACCCCGCCCCCTCTGCCCGGAAGAGGCGGCTGAGAGGGCGGGGCCCGGCGCGTTAACCCTGCAGCCGCCGCAGACGTCCGCGGGAGATGCTCTGGCCCGCGACCTTCACATGCTGGATTGGGGGCTCCCGCCTCAACCCGGGGCGGGGCAGGAGGCTCCCTGGGCGCGTTTTCTGACTTTAACACTGACTTGGAAACTCTCTTCTGCTGACTACACGTGTCGCTTAACCGGGTTCTTACCTAGTTTTTCTGTCTGTGAAGAGGTTTCTAATCCAGAGACAGTAATTGTTTAGGGACTAGGGGCCAGTGGGGAGGGAGCCCGAGGGAGACATATTCACTGTATGGTCTTTTGTCTGTTTTAAATTTTGTATGTGCCGTTACCTGTTACAAACAAACAAATAAATGGATCTTTTGCCCCCAAGATGTCATAGGGCTGGCTCTGAATATAAATAGAATAGGTACTTGTCAGGCTGGAATGTTCTGTGGATTTACTCAACATAAGAGGACAAAGAGTTAGGGTTGCTCCCTGTCTTCCAGCCCTGCCTCTGCAACCCTCTACAGAACCCAAATGATGGGACTGGTCCTCTTCTTTCTCCTCATTCATTTAACAGGTATTCATTGAGCTCCTACAACGTGGCAAGCACTGTGCCGGCTTTAAGCATACGTCCATGAAAAAGAAATAAGATGTTGGGAAAGAACAGGGGTTCTGGCAGCCTGTGAGCACCCCCCACCCCCCACCTACCCAAGCTGCCCATGGGGCTTTAGTAAAGGCTTCTGGGAGGAGCCAATGTGTAAGCCAAGTCCTGAAAAGGAATCATGCTAGCCAGGTGAATCTGAGATGAGGGTTTGGGAGGGTCCTGGCAGAAGGAACTTACCTTGACTGTGAAGAAGACTGAGTTCCAGATAAGCAACGCACTTGCCTGGGGTCTCCTAAACTCAGAACTTGGGACCTTCGTCCCCCTCATGAGCTTGTCTGGGGTTCTGAGGCACGTTGTTGACCTCCTTTCCTCCAAGAACCCTTTTGCCTTAGAAGTGAGAGGAGCAGGCAGCGAGGCCTGTCCGGGTAACTGCTGGGCTTCCAGGGGCTTTCCCTCTGGGAATTCTTCAGATGGACTCTAGTGTTTTAGGGGCTGCTTGGAGAGTGGCTAGAGCAGAGGACATGTATAATTTGTTCCGACCTCCCAGGACAGGGTAGGGGGCTGGGCCAGGAGGACTGCCCACAGGAGGCAGTCTCTCACTTGTGTTTTTTGTTTCTATTCTTGAGGGTCTAGAGAACTTGACTCAGTAGAGGTTTTCCGTTAGAGGGTGGGCGTCCAAGCATACCACACAGATCAACTTCATGTAAGTACCCAAGGAACAGGTCAAAATAAGCACTAGAGCAGCCTCGAAGAGTAAAGAGGACAGGGAGAAGTTACCGAAGGGTGGCCAGGGCAGAGAGTGTCGTCAAAGGAGGGAATAGTCACTACTTTTGCACATGGTGTGACGGACGGAGGGTGAGGGTGCTGTTTTATTTATTTTTTGTTTGTTTTAAGACATATATGAAAGCTCCAGGGTTTGGCAGGGTCAGGGGTGGACCCCCCAGACACAGAGAAAAGCTTTCAGCAATTCCTCTCCTTGCGCTTCCAGTGACCAGGGCACAGGCGGGCTGCAATCACTTTCAAATGCACGTATGCTGTGTTTTTATGAGCCTCCCGGCACTTTTTTAGCACCGGTGGAGGGCTCTCCCACATGCTTCTTCCTTTCTCCATCCTCTGTCTCCCTTCATTATTGCCCTGTAGCACTAAAGCATTTCCCAAAGTCTTAGCCCAGGCAGCTGCCATATCCCAGGAAAAGTCTGTTTCAGGGGTGGGGAGTAGCAGACACATCCCACAGGACAAAGCTGATGAACTCTAGACTAAGAGTTTAGAGGGCTCCTGGGCTCTAGTTCCATCTTTGGTGCTATGACTGACCTAAAACAAATCATATCCCTCTCTGGGGCTTGGTCCTCTCATCTAGAAGATGAATGGATGGGTCATATCACCAAAGTTGAAATATTTTGCTGTCTCAAGTCAATGGTCTTGTTGATTTCAAAGGCCCTCAAGAAATAGAAGAATGAGGGGAGCCTGTGAGGTGGGGCCTGAACAGAGAGTGAAGCCAACAGAGCAGGTCTCAGTGAGACGAAGCCAAACATAGATCTGGGAGGGAAGGATTCAGCCTGAGGCCCAACTGGGGCTGAGCGCTTCTTATCTCTAAGCCTGAATCTTTCTTGTAGCCAGCAGATCCTTCAAGGTACTGGGAAGAATGCTGACCTCTCAGGAGTCTGTCTGGAAAGTGCCCGCTATGAGCTGAGCTCCATCTCCTTATCTGAAGCTCATTTGTTCAGCCTGAGGTGCGTTGGACTGAGGATGGATGGTCCTGTGTTCTGCTGCCCTGACGACCTGGATTCCTTCTGTGAGCACGACCTGCCACACAGCACTGATGCCGGGGAGGTGAGCACAGGATGCACAAACACCTTTCGCCGTCCTGTAAAACTCAGCTGCAGGCTTGGGAGTATGTCTGTTTTTAATTTCTTCTTTGGAACCAGAGGACAGCACCCTACAGGTTGATCCTACCCCTTCAGGGCAGGGATGGGAAGGGAACGAATGTGGTTTCTCAGTGGAAGCCGAGAGTGGAGGAGCTTCGGGCAGAGGCGAACGCTCCTGTTTTCAGGCCTGGTGCGAACTGCTTTCTCCCCAGAGGTCTGAGCCTGCCGTGGAAGAGTGTGCCGGTGGCAGAGAGCTACTTCAGGGGAGGAAGCTGTAGACCAGAGGGAAAGCAGCTGAAGGACCAACTCTACCACCAGACCCCTGACTTGGAGTTGGAGCTTTTCACTCAGATTTGTAAGCAAGTGCGCCCAACCATCCTCATCTCTGGGCTTGTGATAGGTGCCCTTCTGCAGCCTTCCCCACACAGAGGCTGACCCTTTGATTCTTTAACCACGGCCGCCTTTAATCGTCTGAGCACAAGAGTTCCAGGAGTAGACCTGGGCCCTTAGGGACACAGTTAGAGCCTGAGGGCTGAGAGCAGAGGGACTGAGTGTGAAGGGGCCGAGTCCATGGGCTGAGCTCCCTTGCAACCCGAAGGGCCTCTGCTGCCGGGAGGCTCCTGCAGCATAAATGAGGACCTAGACCCTCAGGCTGCTATGTGGCTTCACCCCTCACTTCTCTCTGGTCTGTGCCTGCTCAGCAGGATGCCTCAGAACGGCAGTTTCCTGGGCAGCCATGGGCCAAGGACATGGGAGAGGAGCAAGGGTGGGAGAAGATGGGAGGTATCAGAATCAGACTTTCCAGTGGTGGGAAGTCCACTTTGATGGCTCAAAAGCCAGGGTAAAGTGGTAATCAGAGCTGGGCTGGCAGGCAGCTGTGAGGGCCAGGAAGCCTGTCTGGACTCTGGCTCTGCCTCCACGTAGCTAGATATCTCTTCCTTCCTTGGGGGTCTTATCTTCCTTGACTGTAGGCTAGAGTCCGGGTTAGATCGCATGTGCCAACTCTGATCGCTTGTTACTGGCTGCCTGGAGTGCCGAGTGGAGGATCTGAGGAACCAGCCATTGGTGGGTGGTGAAGTTCTGTAATTGATTAGCAATGTCTGCCCTGGATGAGTAAAGGGGCTGTGATGGTATAAATTCCACGTCAGTATTTTGTTGTTATTTTTATTACGAGTTTATAATTGAGCACTTAGGATGTGCCAGGCACTATTCTAAGCAGTTCGCATCTCATATTGGCAACAACTCCACGTGGTAGGTACTGTTATCATTACCGTGTGGAGGAGCCGAAGCACAGCCATCAAATGGTGGACCGGAGACTCCAACTTGGGCAAACCTGGCTGCCCCCGCACGCCTCTTGCCACGGTGGCATACCACCGCCCGCTGATGATTCCTGAGGTTCCTGACAATCTGTGGTTCTGTTGGGGCCCAGCGGGGTCCGATTCCAGCCGACAGATGTAGCCAGGGGGAGCCAAGCACTGAGTGGCTGGGTTGGGCGTGGGGTGGGGGGTGAGACCAGCATGTGACCAGGCACCTAACCAGGAATGCGGTGCTGGGCCTCATCCCGGGAACTTTTCTATGCTTCCTCCAATTTGGGGACCTCGCAACCAGCAGGTGGCAGCACCTGGCAGGGTGAGAGCAAAGGGCAGGTCCCCACTTGGCATGAAGTCCTCCAGGGATGAGACAGCCCAGGTGTGGAGGGAAGCAAGGACAAGCGAGGGTGTGGGAGGAGGCCGGCCAAGGGTCCAGGGAGGGGGGCCCGGGTCTCAGAGCCATGGGGAGCTGCCACGGCCAAAGCTTCGGCTCCACCGGCAGCCTGAGCCTCGCAGCTTGCATTTCATGGTGCCTGCTGTGGGCTTTTTTTTCCTCCACTCTGGGAGAATGACTAACTTAAAGGACTAAAAAAAAAAGTGTTTTGATTACACTGCCTTTTCACCAACTGGGAGCATTAGTCACCGTGGATTGCTGCGGATAACGGGGAAGGCAAGCAGCATCCCCCTCCTCCCCCTCCTTCTCCCTGATTAGCTCACAGAAGCCAGGGAGGAGACGTGTGTGAGGGAGAGTGCAACCGGGAGGGAAAACAGTCCCCCCGGACGACGTGTGTCCCGGGCACCCATCCAGCGCCTCTTGGGCAAGGCTGGGCAGCCCCCTGGCAACTTGGCCCCACAGGAAAGAGAACGGGCAGGAGGGGCGCTGAGCCCAGGGCTCCTGGGCTCTGAGTTGGCTCTAGGTAGCCCGTTTCTCCAGGCGGGTCCAGGGTTCCCCTGGGAAAGGGAAGGTCAGAGGCAGTCACTGGAGCCGCGGCTCCTGAGGTGGGGCATCGGTGGCTGAAAAGGATGAGAAGGCGCACACGGAGGCCATGATGGCTGTGACCTGGGGCTGGTACCCAGGGCAGGTGTGTGGGGAGTGGTTGGTGGCTCAGAACTGCCACCTTGAGCTGGGGCCTCAGGGTTCAGACTCGGGTTGAGAAGTTCCTGCAGGTGAGGATGGTACCCACTTTCCCGTACCCTGCACTTCAGCATTTTCCCTGCCTTTCCATCCCCAAGGGGGCAGTGTCCAATGCGTTAGGCCACCTTCCTACCCAGAGTGGCCTTCTTTGCTCCTGCCATGCAAGGTGCTGGGGCAGGAGAGCTAGGGCGCTTGCCCGGTCTGGCCTGTTGGCCTGGGTGCGGGGGTGGGAGCTCGGTGCCTTGCTGGGGAAGACACTGAAGCAGGGAGGGATGGAGCCGGGCTGCCTCAGGGACAGGCCAACCCTGAGAATCCTGTTCTTTCAGCCCCACCCTTTCCATTCCCCCCACAATGGCTGCCCCACCCTGGCAAGGAGACGTTTATCTGAGTGGCCCTTCAACTGGTAGGCCACTGGTGGGTATCTGCCTGAAGAGCCCCAGGGATTAGGACAGATAACCTTTGGACTGTAACCATCAAGAAAAAGAAGCAATGTTATTTCTACATGTCCCGAGATCAAAGTACTTCATCTTGATTTTGCTGTTGCCGATTTTCTTTTAAAAATAAAGTATCCACAAGCGTTTGGTGTTCTCTGACCTCAAATCGGACATGGCAAATGGGGTTGGAAAAAGCTTAGAGCAAACGGGGCTGAGAGAGGTAGGAGTGGGCCCCACCGCGGGGAGGAGCCTGGGAGAAGTCGCCCGAGCTGCCACAGAGGCTATCGGGGTTCTGAGGTGGCTGTGTGGTTTGTCCTATCCGTCCTGGTGTGTCTCTTCAGACTTCACTCTCCTGCACATCCCTCAGCAGGCCTCGGGGCTCCCCACCCCCTTCTTTGCCCTTTGCAATTCCCCATAATAATCACTAACATTGCAGTCTCCCCGCCACTGGGCACAGCATGGTACATGCACTAAACAATGTATTTTTCACAGTAACTGGATGAGGCAGCTCCTCTGATGATCTCTTTTATAGATGAGGAAACTTTTATAGATGAGGCTGAACCCATCGCCCAAGGTCATAGGGCTGACCAAGTGAAAGTGACAGCACGTAACCGTGGGCTGTCCAACGTGCCTTGGAGTTGAAAAGAAGGTACCAAAGGGGGCCTACATGCTAGAGGGAGCTGGCATTTATGGTCTACTCTATCTCACCTGGCGTCTCGCTAACCCTTGCCACCTCCCAGAGGAAGACAGCGGGGCTTGGTGGCCGTGACCGCAGGAAAGCCTGTGAGGAGAGCTGAGCTGAAGCCCTTCCAGCTACAAAGCCTGTGGCCCAGCTGTGGCCCGGCCCAGAGACCAGCTCGCAGCTAGGAGGGGTGCCCACTGCTATCAGAGGGCTGCATGGGGAGGTCAGGTTTTGAGCTAATTGTGGGTGTTAGAGAACCTCAGGACATTTGTCCCCTGGCTGGGATAGCCATCTGCCCTCAGCTAAAGCCACAGGGCGTCCCAGGTGAGCACAGCACCCAAGAGAGCATGGCTTTCCTGGGGAATCCTTGCAGGTCCCACGCGTGGTGGGAAGCAAATCCAGGGAGTGGGGAGGACTGCCCTGGCCTGACCTCCTCCAGACCTGGCTGCCCAGTGTCCGCCCCCCACCGCTGTGGCCGAGACAGCCCTCAGACACCGGCAGGGCAGGTGGCAATTATCCCCGGGCACTGATTACACCGCAGGGCTGGCCAGAGCCCCAAATAGCCCAGCAGCTCAGCCTGGTCCTGGGAGTGGGGGGAGGAAAAGGGTCTTGTTGTGGGGGAAAGAGGCAGGAGGGAGGGGATGGGTGGGTTGGATGTGTTTGGAAGAACTGTGGGGTAGGGGAAGAGTTTATGTCAAGGCTTCTGCGTTTTGGGCCGTCAAGGACCCTCAGAGAAAGGAGTGAGGTCCCCATGGCAGCAGGCCGACCCAGAGAAATTGGACAGGGCGGACACCACTGCTCCAGCCTTCCACGGGTCGCACTGAGAAGCTGGCACCCAGCAGGCGGGGGCACATAAAGAGGGTCTCACTGCTGGGTAGGAGGAGCCAGTGGTGCCCTTCAGGCCAGACCAGCTTCCCCTCCAGCGCTGGCCCACGACATCTGTGGACTGATCGGGAAAGAATCCCTGAAGACACACAGCGTTTGGCAGGGAGGCTAGGCAAGGGTGGGGAGGGGCACCAAAGCCCCTGCCCTCGAGGTCAAGGCCACGGTCTGGGCACTGCCCAGGCCTCAGCCCACCTGCCAGCTGCAGCCATCCCTCCTCCTGCGTGAGACTGCCACCTCCCAGGCCCCACAGATCCTCCCTCAGCTCCTTTCCAACCAGGCCAATGGAGGCGACTGCAGGCCTCAGGGCCCAGTCTGCGCTGGCGCCCAGGCCTTTGGGATGAGTACCTTTCGACAGTATTGTCAGGGCGAACAAGCCTGGCTGCCTGCCCTCCAGTCCTAACTGCTCTCCCCTCTGCGGAAGTGCCCGGTCTGTGGACCTCTCTGAGGTGTCAGAGAGCGCTTGGGACCTGCGGGCCGGCACCTCCACGGTGAGGACCAGGGGAAGCATGGAGAACCCAGTGTCTCAAGCAAGTCATGGGGTTCAGCGGGCTGGACCCTGAAGGCTCTCGGGCACAGTGAGTGCAGGTCCCTTCAGGTACCTCTCTGATCTACCGCCCCCAACCCTGGATCTGACCACCCCTGAGAGGCTTGCTGCGCGGTGGTCCAGCGTGAGTGCCCGGAATGGCTGACTGGGAGGAAGTTTTGGATGAAAACAAAATGGAAAAGGAGAAATATACACCCCCAGCACGCACCCCATTTCCCTTCTTCTGTAAGGACAGTTGCCTCTGCGTCCATGCCCCTACCTCGCTTTGTGAGTCTGCAACAGCTGCAGCACCCCCTCCTATCAGCCGTGAAAGGGGGCTGAGTGCTGGTCCCTCCCCCACGCCCAGAAGCTATGCTGGGGGACAACCAGGCCAGAGCTATCCCCAGTGTTTGCCAACCTGGGGGCAAGGCTGTGCAGAAATCTGGTTTCCCAGAAGTCTCTGATTGGGGGGTTGCCTGGACCCACACGCCCAGCATCTGTGCTCCTTCCTTTCACTGCCTGGGACCCAGCACCCATGTAGCAGCACCTGCGTGAAAGCCACCTGGGAGTTCTCCGGACCCAGGCCAGAGAGGGACCCTGTCCGTGGCTCCAAACCACCTCTCCCAGCAACTCTGCTAATCCAAATAAGATAGGGAAAAGGCAGTGGGAGGAAATGATAGTTTCATGGTTATTTTCAGAAAGAAAACAGAAAAAAAAAATGCAAACAGGAGCACACCCTGCATTTTGGTACAAAATCGAAGAGTCTCGGGAAGGGAGCCTGTAGTTCTCCCTTCTCTCTCACCAGATGTTGGGGAGGGGTGCCTGGACTGGAGAGGGGGTCCTGGGCTGCTTTTCCTCACCGGGAAAGGGAGGTGAGGGGCTTAGGGAGGAGCCTTGAAGACCCTTCCTACCAAGGCAGGAGGAGCCAAGACCTCTTTGTCTTGTGGGCAGACAGGGACCCATCCTTTGGGGGTGGAGGAGCAAGTGGAGAAGTGGGAAATTCTGGAGCTGATGCTTGTAAAGCACAGTGGCGTGTGTAGGATTGGTGGGCTGGGAGGGTGTGTTCTCGGAGCATGCTGCAGGGAGAGAGCTGGAGGGGGGAGGGAAGGCAGGGGAGACTGTGCCTGTGGGGAACTGAGTAGGGCTGCCATGCGTGTGCGTGCGTGCGTGCGTGCGTGTGTGTGTGTGTGTGTGTGTGTAGGGCGCGCACAAAGATAGAAGCCCAGCGACCCTGGGTCGCATGCCGGACAGCTGAGGGCTCGCCAGCTCCAGAAGGCTGTGTGAACAGAGGACAGAACCTGTCTCCCGTCCCCAGAGGGACACTGGGCTTTGCTCTCTAACACCTGGGTTTCCCTGGATAATGTGGGAGGGGGTGGGGCGAGGAGGGGAGTGGTGACTGGGCCCTGGTGTAGGGGATGTTTGCCTGGAGGCCTGGTCTCAAGGGCTGTCCGGTGCTCATTTGGAGACTCTCGCAGGAAAGCCTGCAGGGGTAGGAGGACGTGGAATGGAGAGAGCTGTGCACGTGGAGAGGGACTCCGTGAGCTAAGAATCCCCAGTGGGCGCAGAGGAGGCATTCTAAGAGTAAGGAAGAAAAGACGGAGATGAGAACGAGCAGCCCCAAGAGAACTGGAAGGGACCTCAGGAAATCAGCTGGCCCAGTGTCTCGTCTGAGGCGAGGGGGTATCATTATCCCCATTTCACAGATAGGTCGCCTGAGGCCCGGGGTGGGTTAGCTGCTGTGTCCAGGTTTCCATGAGTAGCCGGAACAGGGGCTGGGCTGGAGAGATGGGCAGCATCTCTCCTTTTGGGTCATCTAGTTAGTGACAGGGGGCGGATCTATAGTGCCAAGAACAGAGGAGGGACCCCCAGGTATAGCTCCAGGGAAGACAGCGTTAGGCTGAATAGCAAGAAAACCCTGGTTCTCAGGAGACCCGTGGGCCTTGGCGGCTCTGTACGTGGAAGGGGCGGAGCCTTCCCTCCCAGCCTGCTCAACCCGATCAAGGCCGGGACCTGGGAGGGTTGGGAGGAGATGGAGGCAATGACTCAAGCCACCCGACACAGGCTTGACCCAGGGGAGGTTGGGTAACCCGGCAGACGCTCCAGTGGGGTGAGGGCTGGAATGAATGGGTGATGCTGGCGATAAGAGGGAGAGGGTGCGCCAGCAGGGAAGGGCTCTGATTCCAGGTAGGCTGCTGGAAGGAGCGTGGGGAGGAGCCCACTTGGGCTTGGGATGGGGAAAAAGGAATTGAGGTTCCAGGACTTCCCGAGAGGCCCCTCTTGAGAGGTCCTGGAAGGAGAGGAGGAGCCTCAGATGGTGGGTTTGGGGTTAAATCCAAAACCAGAGGACTCCCAGCAGGAGGAATTCTCAGGGTGGAGACAGACCCAAAGGCAGAGCCTCTGGGCAGTGCTCCCCCTGGAGCCCGCCACCGCCTGGGGACTTCCAGGCCTGGGTGTGAGGCTGACCCATCCGGGCACCCCAGGCCATTGCAGAGAGCGTCTGGGTTGAATAGAATCGCAAACCAGGAGATCTGACTAAGTGTCAGTTTCCACGTACTTTTCAGGCAAATAGGAGAGAAAAGGGGGTTAAGAAACACATTCCAAGAAACAAACACAGCTAGAAAACATTCACCCCAAGGCCTCGGGCCAGAGGAACTGGAGTCGCGGAACAGAGGCCCCGGGGAGCCAGTGGGGATGGAGAGAGGCCGACCCTTCCAAGCGGCAGGAAGCGGGATCTCTCAGTTTGGGTCCTGGAGGACCAGAGCAGAGGCCTCCTCCCCATCTTTCCCCTGCTGGGCCCTGGCTCCGCCTCCCAGCTGGGAGGTGAAGGGGTGGGTCTTCCAGACATAGAATGATGGTCCTGGATGGGCTGCCTGGGCCTACCACTAGCACCACTCATTTTCCTGGCAGGGACCCTAAGGCCCAGAGGGGGACTGTGACTTTGCCCTCTCAACAGCTTTGTCCTCACGTCAGAGGCAAAACCAGAAGTGGGGTCTCCTAACTCCCGATGTAGGGGAGCACGGGGGCATACAGCCAGGTGACAGCACATGTCCGCAGTGGATGCAGATTTCAGTGCTCTAAGACCCGGAGGGCACAGCGCCAACAGTGAATACGGGATCGTTCCTGGGCTTGTCACCTCCGAGCCATCTGGACCCTCTGTGTTTTTTCCACCTGACCTAGTGGGAAGAGTTCAGGCCCCGCGCCTAGCTCTGCCTAGAATACCTGCCCAGGCGAGTCAGCCCTAGAAGCATCCCCCAGCAGTGTTCTCCAGGTTTCTGGGTCAGGAATAAATAGCTCTTTTTCATAATTTTACTTTGCAGGGGGACTTCTCAACAACCTCGCGGAATAGGTCTTTAACCCCTTTGTACAGATGGGAGAGCGGAGGCTCTGCCACGCTACGAGACTGACTTACAGCCTAACACGGAGAGAAAGGCATTGCTGGGACTGAAGCTACAGGTTTGGCCTTTTGACTGAGAGACCCGAGCTCTGCAACCAGCAGCAAAGGAGAGGCAGGTGGGTGGACCGAAAGGGGGAGATGTGGAGGTTTGTTCAAGCTTGGGATTGTGGAAAGGGAATTGCCCAAAGGGAAGAGGGTGTGGGGGGCTTTTTTTCCCCCGTCGGCTCCCCATCTCAGGTCTGGGCTGAGGAGCAGGTACAGAGGGCAGAGGAGGGGTGCTCTGCAAGGGCCGCGGAGAATCAGAAGAGGGACCCCCCCCCATCCTAACCCCTTCCCCAGCCCCGGCAAAGTCTGTGCTATTAGCATGAAGAAGCCGCCAGAATGTAACACAGAGAAGTGTCATCTGGGTTGGACAACCTCCACCAAGCCAGCTGGGCAGTCTCCGGAGATGCCAAGCTGCTATGTTGTTTCCCAGGGCCTGTGGGCCACTCGGATTTTCTCTTCCTCTCTAGGGGAAAGGACACAAGCGTGAGAAGCCCCAGAGGCCCCCGGGTGAGCATCCTGGGGCAGACCTGGAGTCTGATGGGACACTTCATGAAGAGACCTTAGTACAGAGCTTGGCGTGCACTGAGTTCTGTTACTTGGTGGTTTCATTATTATTGTGGGACCCGGGAGACGGCTTCCTGAGATCCTCCGGGAAGTTCACCCCTGTCTCCCCCACCTCCCCGACCTCCCATCGGACTCTGATTTAGGCCCCTCCTATCGAGGACCACCATCACATGACACCAGGGTCCGATGTATTGAAATCATCTGTTTAGGTGTCTCCCTGACAGAATGGAAGATCTTCGAGGGCAGGGGCTCTGTCCTGCTTACATTCATCTTTGTACTGCCTGCCCCCCCTCAAGGAGTGGGCGCTGTGCCTGCTATAATACATTGTTGCTAAATCAATGGATGAATGAATGAAATGCGAAGAAGCTCTGGAGGATGCCAAGTTGCCAGGGAAAGGCAGACACAGGGGGAGGGGCTTTTGGAAAGACATGAAGTGGGAGACCGAAAAAAGGTCGGGGGGAAGAAGACATTTTTCTTCTCTGGAATGAAACTGCTTAGATAAGTCTGTAGAAATTAGGCTACGAGACTAAGATTTGCAACCATCCAAGGAAATGAAGCTTGTGGCAAGGAGCACTGTGGACCAAGTGGTTTTAGGAATGTCCCATCTTGCATGCTCAGGGCCTGGTCGGGGGTGGTGGTGAGAATATGACCATGTTAGAGGAACCTGGCCATCCACCAGCTTTTTGCCAAGGTAGGAAACATGGCCAATCCAGCCACAGACTGGAGGGGCTGGCTTTGTGGGAGTGATTTCTGAGAGATTAGGCCAAGGGAGATTCCCACTCTGAGGCTGGGCAGCAGGAAGAGTCATCCATCTTATTAGGGAACTTGGCACTAAGGCAAATGTCAGCAGGAAGAGAAAGGGTTCTCAGGCTGCAGCTCTCGAAGGAGGCAGCTCTCTCGCTCCTTGGCCAAGCTGGAGTTTAGGAACCACCAGTGGCCTCTGAGTGGCCGTGAAAGAAAGGTTAAGAAGGCTGCATCAGACAGATGAGGAAGTCAAGCAGAGGCGGGGGTAGGGGGTGGTGGGACAGGGGGCTTGGAGGGCTCACGGGGGTGGCGGGGGCAGCTTGGGTAGAGGGGGAGGGCACCTGGCTTACGTCCTGGCAGCCTCGGCCCAGGCTGTGGCTCTCTCCCTGCGGGCCAGGGGCCTCTCCTGGCTGTCAGACTTCCGGGTTTTTGGCTTTCTCCGGGATCTTGTCCCACATGCCTCTGGCCTCTTCCTGTGGTGGATCCCCTTGCTCACCTCCTTCCAACCACTCTGGCTCTGTGTGATTCCTTGAACAGCCCAAAGACACCATTACTGGGACCTTAACACTCGCTGTCCCCTCCGTCAGGAGCGCTCTTGGCCAATGTCCACACGGCCCCCTCCATCACTTCCTGCGTCTGTGCGCCAAAGGCCCCTTCCCCTTGAGGCTGTCCTGGACCACCCTACACATAATTGTAACCACCACCCAGCCCTCCCCAGTCTCACTCTGATGCATTTTCCTCCATAACACCTATCACAGTCTCACATAATGTGTATTGTTTTTTTAAAATCCGTTTCTGCCCTGGAGAGGAGTTTTGAGAACAGAGGAATTTTTTTGTTCACTGCTATATCCTTAGTGCCTAGGGGAATATGGTGCACATAGCAGCCCCTCGGCAAATATTTATTGAATAAATAAAACAATCAGTATATTTCCTTGGGACACTCCAGCCTGCATCTGAAATCCCATCTCTGCCCTCACTGGGTGTGTGATCTTGGACAAGTCACAGGACCTCCGGGGGGCCTCCATTTCCTTTTGCCTGAAGAGAAGCACTAAATGGCTTCTTAACCCTTATGACTCTACAAATCTCAGGGAGCCCGCCCGAGGGCGTAGGCTGAGGTCAGGATTCTAATGCACACTCTCGCCCAGAACATCGCTTCTCAAGCCTGAATGGTTCTTCTGCCCCCAAAACGAGGGCTGGGCAGGGCAGCACCACCTGGCCCGAGGCGAGAAGCTCAGAACTGGCCAGAAAGCCGAGGTCAAGGACTGATGACTCACAACAAGCCTTGGATTCAGGGAGAGGGACGGACGGGGAAGAACTGGGGCTGCTGCGTTTTAGTTAAATCCCTGATAAGGATCAGGAAGCAGGCAACAGCCCAATGACACATTAATTAACTTTGCAGATGATACTGGATCAGGAAGGTGTCACATCCACCCATCTAAGTGAGAGCGACAAAAGGACCTGAGCAGGGTCAGGGACCAGGCCAGGAAATGGCAACAATGACAGCAGCTGCGGCCAAGAGGGGCAGATTGGGAGGTGGTGTGGAGGGTCCCCTTTCAGCACCCCGATGTGTAACGGATGGCTGTGGTTGGAAGTGGCAACGAGGACTCAGGTGCCTCTGGCCGTGTTTGAATCAGTGTACCGATCCCCGGGGGGACAGAGCCCTCTTGCTCACATCTGTGTTTGGAGGATGAGGAAAGGGGACAGGGACAAGGGACAAGGGACAAGGAAGATAAGTCATATTTGTGGAGCACCCACGATGAACCGGGCATCATATCCATGACCTCATTTGAACCCCACAACAGCAATGATAAGACAGGAGGATGCACAGGCTCAGAGAGACTAAGAAACTTGTTGACAGTCACACTGCAAGAAAGTGGTAGAGTTGAGATTCAGATCGCGGATGGAGGTGATGATTTCAAAGCTGGTTAAGGGTCCCAAGGGGGCGGCCAGAGTGCAGCTGGATTATTAAGCTGCCTCTCACATTCCAGGACGGAGACCTGAGTAAGTAACACGTGGCTCAAAGAAGGCTTTCCTTAGTACCCTGGGGCCACACAGGCACGGAAAGTTTCCTGCCTCCCTGCTCCCATGGTCGAGCTTCCTGAGCGACAGGGAGGAGGGAAGGAGGAGGAACGGACAGCACCTGGACAACCTGGAGAGGCGAAATGCTAAGTACAAAGGACCAGAGCTCCTGCAGCCTGTCTTTGAGAAGTCAGAGAGCTTTGAGGCCCAGTTCTGTTCTGGTCACTCATCGCTCTCCCTTTGCTGGAGACAGGGACCTGATGAATTCCGGGTGGGGGCCACTCCCTACGGCAAGCCACCCCGGAGAATACAAGTCTACAGACAAGGGTAATTTCCTTTGTGGATGGCTGGGATGTCCCTAGACTCGGGGGCGTCAGACTTCTCTTTTCCCCCAGGGAGTTGAGAGGCAGAAGCGTTACTGAGACTGTAACTAGGAACTTACTGGGTAACCCAAGAGGGAACTCAACTCTGCTGTTGGCTAGGTCAGAAAAGAGCAGTCTGCTTCCGGTTGGGTCATGATGCCTCCATGAAAGGTAAAGATGGCTGAAGGCCCAGGGCAGGCCTCCCAGGGAAAGCCAGCCCGTGATCATGTCGGTGCTCAGTGGGCAGGGCCCAGCGGACACTATTAGGGCAAGGACAGAGTTGGACGACTGGGAGTCCTGGCCGTGAGAGAATGCGCTGGGGGCAGGTGGAGCTCCCTGGAGACGTTAGAAAGAAACCATATGGTGGTTAAACGCCCATCCAGCCTAGAAATTAGGACATTTTCGTTGAGCAGCCCCCGCCATCTAGAGCCTTGTATCCTCCCTTTCCCCTTGTTTGCAGCTCTGTGGTCATGTTCTGTTTGCTCCTCAGAGCAGCTCCTCAGTAACACTGCTCGGAAGCCTTTCTTCTAACCATCTGTGCGTTCGCCTGAAGGGAGGAAACAGCATTTGCACGGGGAGATCGGGTCGCAGAGGAACACTGTTCCCCTGCTGGCCTGCAGGGGCTCTGACAAAGGCACCCCAAGTCCAGATCCCAGACCAAGCAGCCATCATGAGGTCGGGGAATGAAGATCCCAGGCACAAGAGTCCGGACCTGGTCCCTCTCTGCTTGGGCATGGGCATGTCAGAGACTTTAGTGCAAGTCAGGGAAAGCCCCATCATACCTCCATTCTTGAAAACGACCAGTCGTCGAAAATGCCGAAGCTAGGGTAGAGGGGAACCTTGATGCACAGAGAGTGGTGAACTTTCAAGAGCTAGGCTGCTGGGAGATGATGAGGCCTGTTCCTGTCCTCTGTGAGTGACTGATGGGGAGTATGTCCTCAGGGCTGTCCCAGGGACTGGTGTGGCCAAGGAACATTCCCTGGGGTCCTTCCTCTTCCTCTGGAGACCCCATTCCTCTCTGCACAAAGAGTAGGTTTTCTAAAAAGAACCGCTTGGAATAGATTTAGGCTTATGGCCTAGTCTTAAAACCCCATGGTACCTTTTAGAAAGTCATTTTCTCCTAGTTGTTAAGATTTGGCCAGTATGATCTCCAGTCTTTGGGACACATGGAGACCTCCCACTTTCCCTGGGTTTCTTATTCTAGGACACCAGGGGAGCCGAGCAAGGCCGGGAAAAGGCAACTCACAGCCCCCATCATCGACAGCAGGCAAATTCTGGACTAGCGAAAGGGAAGCCGTAGTGGCTGGCCATCAGCTGCTGCCTTCATTCTCCAGAATCCACCTTGCTATTCCTTTTTATATCTTGTGAATAATTAGAGACACACACTTAAATACACTCATCACTACCGCTGCAGCCACCATATAAAAACATATGCCACTCCTTGCCTCAGTTCCCACAAAGGATCGCCTCGTTTGTACCTAACTCCAGTTCACTGAGTACAATTTTTCAGTCATTGACTTCAGTATGCCGCTCCCAAGGTGTGCGTGTGGAGGGGGGGCGGGTGTCCTCTCATTCATCCCCAAACACCTTAGGGGTTGCTTGGAAAGAATGAGGCCTCAGCCTCTTTTATGTATTTAGGCCTGATTTTGCTCCTGAGCCTGTTCTTTGCAAAGCCTCCACAGGATCCTTCTCATGAGAACCCCAGCCAGGGGCTCTCATCCCTAAGTTTCAGGGTTGAGTTTCCTCTCCCCGTATTTACAAACCCGGGCAGGTTGGGTTGCTAGTGTGATGCTATCAGAGACAGCCTTATCTAGCTACAAAGTGTGAATCAGAGATTACACCACACAGGGCTGGTGCCAGCTAGGCGGGCTGCCATATTGCCAAGTAACCCAGTGGTTGAACCAGGTTGGGTTGAGTAATATGCACCAATGGGAAGTGAGTTTATTAATCATGAGCCATAGTACACTGTTGACGAAAGTGCAACTCCGAAGGCCTGGTTTGATTGGAGAAGGTGCAGGTGGGGCTGGATGCTACTAAGAAGACACCCAGTGACGCTATCTTCCTCTAATAATAATATTCACTTGAAAAACACATAGAAATCTGGAAGGAACCATCTAGTTTAGCAAAGACATGGATTATATACATGCTCAATCGTTGGACTTTTTAGCCATCTTGGATTCCTTGTGTTAAAAAAAAAAAATGGTTGCTTCCTTGTGGTCGTACATAAAGTTGTAGTTTGGAATTTTTCAGGTTTCATGAGGTGAGAGAAGGGAATTCAAGATGGCAGTCAGTGACCCAGAATTGCGTGGGTGAGAAACTTTAAGATTCCATACTGCATTCTCTTTATTGATCTCTCACTTCAAAAACATTCTTTTCTAAAGCCACAGCCCACCTCCTCCACCCAAGTCTGCCCTCAACTTCTTGGTAACTACAGCCAACCCGAAATACCACCCACATTTCTCACTGCGATGGGCCTGCACTGGGGCAGCAGGAGCCACTTCTGCGCAGGAAGGCTATATATTTCTGTCCTTGAACGGCTGGCCTGGTTCGTGTCTCAGGCACTGAGGCGCTGTCTCCCAGTCTTATGCAGAGCTCCATTTACATAGCTGAGTATCACACACCAGGTCCCTAAACTTTGCTGAGGCAGACAGTGCGTGGAAATGCATGGGCGAGAAGCCAGGGGAATGTTTTAGAGGGGAGGCTGGGATAAAGGTACAGAGCTCACCTGTCCAAAGCCTGCTCTGGGAAAAGCCTCTCGGGGTTAAAGGATGTTAAAGACTACAGGAACTCAGGTGAGGGGATAGGATGGAAATGTGGGCATGAGAAAGACCCAGAAAGCACAGATCTCTCCTAGAGGAAGCTCTACGGCTGGCTGGTAAACTCAGTTAGGAACTGAGGGAAGGTTCTGGGGAAGAAAGCTCAGAGAGGGGAAGCCTCATTTTCAGGAGAGACAGAAGTTGTAAGATGTGAGGGATTAATGCAATAAAAACATGCCCTGCATTTTCTCTAAACCTGAGTGTTCCTTCTTTTCTTAAAGCATCATATCCCTGGGTAGTTCATAAAAGCGGGTTTTCAGCCAGGACCACCTTTCCCAGGCAGCTACAAATAGTGAGGCCTGGAGAATCCTGTCCAAGTGGGATTGAAGTTACAGACCTGATTTCCCCCAATTATCTGACCACAAAAGAGCTTCCAATCTCTCTGGTTATCTTGCCAACTCTGAAGAACCCCTCTCAAGTCTCCACCTGTTTTTCAAGCTTCAAAAGCTTTAGCAAAACACTCCTCACGGAGGCTGGGGAGCTCCTCCAGGGTCCTGTTCTGGTGCTCCCTGTGACTGTCAGAGAGTAGTTCATAAATCAGGAGATCTCCTTCATTTTACCCTCCAGTACCCACTGGAAACCACAGTGAAGGGTTCTAGAAGGTTCCAGCCACTAGCCCCAAATCCCATGAGTGTATCTAATCTGTTCACATAATCATTCCAGCAGTTTTAAGCTCCCAGGAGGGTGGAGGAGAGTTCTATTCTCTTGGACCCACGGCGAACACTCAACACTGGCAACATTGGAGCCACACAAAATTCTGACCAACTTCCAGTAACACCAAATTCCACATTTCCACGTGGAGAGCTTTCAGAGCAAGAAGGGCAAAAGCAGGCACAAGAACCTACCAAACCAACTGCCAGCCAAGAACAAAACGAGACAAAGAACGGGCCAAACCAAAACTTTATGCTATGAAAACAAGAAATAAAATAAGGAGATTTATAGGCCGGCTGATTGTCAGCAAACACAATATATTTACTGTATTAGCATTTGCTCACAGTGCAAATGGTACAACATTACACCATTTCAATATTTCGGTTTTTAAAAATGCTGTTTTCATTAACTATATTATATTGGCATAACAATGTGACAAAGGAGCAGATGAAATGTTGGTGAAGAATTTCACCTTTTCACAATATCAAGCATATTTTTTTAACCTTAGTATAAGGTACTATAAATCCAAGAAATAAAAACATCCACAAAATATATTACATCTGGTTTGTCTTTTTCTAAGTACTCAACTTTATACAAAAGTCTTTCAAAAAATATCATTCCCCATAGGTTTTCCTGTTTAAAACCTGATTTTTTTTCTCTCAGTTCACATAAGTTAGAGTGCATTTTCTTCTGTTGTTTTTTTTAAAACATGCAGACATATAAAAAAAAATCTGGATAGCACAACCTTTTGGCAACAAAGTTATTTTTCTCTTAGTTTAGCTTAAATGTCTGAGAACAGTTTTATTAAAACAAAGGAAAACTCAGAGTTATCATGCAGTGACATGCACAAGCCAGAAGGAGCAAGGAAAAAATATTAAAGGATATCTGATTCCTCCTTCCAGCTTTGAAGTGACCAAAATTTTTGTTTTTAATAATCATCACATTATAAAAAGTATTCAGCAAAATACTGTCTCTGCAAAGAAAGATTTTACCCCTCAGCTGAAAAAATATGAGCCCTCCTAGCAAACTTCGTCCTCTTCTCTCTCCTTCTACAAAAAGTCCAAGTACCTGGAAATCCACAATCCCCCTGCTCTTTGATTTTTCCCTCTTTCACTAGACTCCTTTTAGTATTATTTATCTACCACCAAAAAAACAAAACAAAACAAAAACAAAAAGAAAAAAACCCAACCAAAAAAAAAAACAGTGCTTTTTTTTTCCTTTAAAAAAAAAAAAAAAGGTGGGTAACGCATAAAGTGACTTTAAAAACGGACATTCTGTAAACTCCAGACCTTTGTTCCTCCTCTCTGGGCAGCTTACTGACCACAGGAGAAATAATGCGGATAGGGAACAGTACATTCAGTCAGAACTGTGCTGGAAGCTGTGTCAGAGAGCAACCTTCCCTACTACTCCACTTTAAAAGACTCACCCCTGTGTGGAGAAGGGCTGGGGGGAGGGGGTGCCTGAGAGGAGGTGAGGTAGGGCGGGGAGAAGGTGAGACTGGGGCATGGAAAAGATACACCTCATTAATCAACATGGATGAATGCAAAAATCCCCATGTCTCATAAGGAAAATTTGGACAGAGATGTATATGTATGTGTCTGTATGTATCTATACGTACAGACACATACATAGATATATGTATGTATATATACTTGCATACATACACATATATATAGATATAATCTCATCAGTTAAATTTTTCATAAAAATAAACCATTTTATTCCAGTGCACTGCACTGGGTAGCCAAGTACCTTAGAAATTTTATTTTGCTAGGAATACATATTGTATGTTATATATATGTATATGTATATGTATGTGTGTGCACACACATCACATACATGTGAAGTCTACCTGTTGGTGACAAGAGCAAAAAAAGAGCCTGCTATCCCACTAAAGGTGGGAAGAAGAAGTGGGTATGTGAGTGGGAGAAAATAAAAAGATGGTGAGATGGGGTGGCCGGTTGAGGCCTGCCTTCCTGGGAAAAGATTTTGAACGAGGTGGGAGAAAGTTTACAGGGGAGAAGAGGGAGAGGGCAGGGGAAGGGCGGAGGGCAAACTCAGAACATAGATTTTTGAAGAGCGGGGCTGAGGAAATATTTTTAAAAAGGCAGGTTCAGGGATAGCTGCTTCTCCCCGCAAATCAAACTGCTCTGAGGCCTAACAGGGAAGTGCTCGGAAAAGGTGAGGTTCCGAGGGACCGAACCCTAAGCGGCAGTAGCCGCACCGCGGCGGTGGCATCCGAGGCATTTCTGTAAGAAACATTATTTCCGAGCAGATGGAAGACCCGTCTCATCTGGCCACGTGCAGGCCCCCAGACTGGGACAGTCCCCAGAGTCCTGGGGACCCGATGTGGGGAAGAGTTTAGGGTGGACACAGCCCAGTTCAGCTCAAGAGTCTGACACACAGGCGTGCGCGCGCGCGCGCGCACACACACACACACGCACATACACTCACGCGAGCACGCACACTCGCGCGCATCCCCGCACGCAGGCGCGCGTGCGTGCGGCAGGCAGCAAGCTCTGCGCTTTGGAGCGCTGCTTACCCTCTCCCCCGTCTCGGGTCTTCCTTCGAGGGAGAACCGAGGGAGACGTGGGGGGACCCGTGAGGTGCTTAGGTCAGGCGAGGCTTGGTCAGGCCCCGCCTACAGTCCCCCGCAGGTCCTTGGCGCGGCCCAGAGGCCCCTGGATCAAGACGATCCGAACTGAACAAAGCGGGCTAGACGCCACCTTTCCACCTCCCACGCCTTGGCTAAAGGGGTGGGGGGACAAGGCGCCTCCTGCCCTGGCCCCCGACTGTTGGCCGGTGTGAAAGGGTGGAAACGGGGGACTTCGAAGGGGGACAAGGGACCTTACGTCCATGGAGAGGCCAGCGTGCCACCCCTGCGCCGCCGTGGCTAGCTTTCCCGCTGCTTTCAGGCTAGCAGCAGGGAGACACTGGAGGGGAAAAGTGGGAATCTGGGGGCCCGAGCCTCAGGCACAGGTGGTGACCACAGGGGCCAGGGACACTGGGGGCGCTGAGGACGCGGAAGGCGCACCCCCCTTCTCCGCCTTCTTCTCCTTTTGCTTGAGGTGGATCTTGGCATGGCGCTTGCGCTCGTCGCTGCGCGCAAACTTGCGCCCGCAGAACTCGCAGGCAAAGGGCTTCTCTCCTGTATGCGTGCGGATGTGAGTGGTAAGGTGGTCGCTGCGGCTGAAGCTCCGCATGCAGATCCGGCACTGGAAGGGCTTGTGGCCAGTGTGGATGCGCAGGTGCCGGGTCAGCTCGTCCGAGCGGCTGAAACGGCGATCGCAGCCCTCCGCCGGGCATGCGTGGGGCCTCTCGTGGAGCGGGGTCTTGCTGGGTCGGTTGGGGTACTTGCGGGGCCGGATGGGCTTGAGCGTGAGCGGCGGCTGGGGCAGGCTGCTGAAGCCTGGGTGGATTTGCTTGTCTTTGAATGCCTTGATGGTCTCCAGAGGGGTAATAGGGGGCGGGTTGACTCTGATGGGGTCCATGCCCTGGAAGGGCTTGTGCTCCGGAATAGAGCCCATGTCGTTGGGGTGGTGGTATATGTTGTAGTCAGGAATCATGGGGAAGAGATTGCTGTCCAAGGCCGGCTTGGCCGATTGATAATCCTGGGGGGAATAGGTGAGCCCGGGGTTGCCCTGGGGGTCGTGGAAAGACACAGGCTCCGAGTAGAGATCACTGCAGTTAGAATAGGGGGGCAGCGCCGGATACATGGCCTCCACGTCACCCTGCGGTGGCTGCACCATGCTGGCCGTGGAGGTCTGCGTGCTGAGTGCCCCTGAGGCCGGGGGCACCCCCAAGATGCCGGCGCTCATGAGGCTAATGATGTTGTCCTGGCACCAGTTGGAAGGGGAGTCGAAGGCGAACTTTCCCAAGTAGGTCACGGTCTTGTTGCCGGGGGCTGGCTGGAAGGAGCCGGAATAAGAGAGTTCCGGGTTGGGCTTCTCGTTGGTCAGACCGATGTCCATCACATTCTCTGCGGAGAGCGGGGGAAAGAGGGGAGGGATGAGAGAAGCCCAGGCGGCTCCAGGGCCGGGGCGCCCAGGTCCGTGCCCAGGTGTGGAGGGTGCGGCCGGGTGGAGCGCACAGCGCACGGGGTAAGAGGAAAGCTGCGCCCGGCGCAAAGCGGGCGGTGCCGCGCTCCCGGGCGCAACCTGGATACAGCAAAATACTACGGATCGGGGTGTGGAGTGGCTGCTGCACACACACCGCACACGCCGCGCACACACACTCACGTACCACACACGCGCGCGCGCGCGCGCGCGCGAGAAGCATTGTTGTTTCCGAGGTGGGGCGGGCAGGTAGCTGCAGCTACAGGTAGTTTCAGACCCGGAGCGCGCCGGGCTCTCTCTCTCTAGTGCACACAACTCGGCCTCTTCCCCCTAGCCCTGTCCGCGCCGGGACGCCGCGCCTTTCTTGCCCCGACGAAGCCCTCCTTGAGCATTGCGCCGGGGTCGATGACCCCGAGAGCTCTGACGCTTTGTCCTCGGCGCGTAGAGGGGTGCTGCCCGAAAAGGGAGCTCGCCCGCCAGCCCCCCCACCCACCCCGGCCCAGCCTCCTCCGGGCCTGAAGAAGCTTTCGGCTCTTGCTGGAGGGAGAAAGCCCAGCCCCTAGCGCGGGTGGAGGGCGGCGGAAAACCGGCTCGTGTCTCCACGGCGGGAGTGGCCGCTCTTCCCAAGCTCCTCGGCCCAGGGATCGCCCCCCCACCCCCGGGCAGCTTCCTTGCGGGGTGAACCCTCTCCCTCTCCCCACCGTCCCCAGACCCCCCACGGGCTTGCTGAACGCCCCGGAAAGGTAGCGTCGCAGTACCTCTCCCACCGCGGGGACTCCACGCCGCACACGGCTCCATCCCGGGTGGGGGGCTGAGGGAGTAAGGGGGAGAGCGCGGGTGAAAGGGACGCTCGGCTCCTCCCGGGAAAGGGGGCGACGGCACCACGCCTTGCGCACAGCCTGGCGATCGCGCCCCCTGAGTGGAGAACCCCGGAGCAGAGCCGCTCGCACCTACCTCCCTCCGGTCGGCGGCTGCCCCCACCCGGGAGAACAGAAGCCTCTACCGTGGCGTCGCCAACCGAGCCTTCCCGATCGGGGAGGGCGGGGGGAGTGGGTGGGAAAAGCAACTCGCCCCCCGGAAAATTCCCAGCGCGCCCCCATCTTATCCATCCATCCATCCATCCATCCATCGCTAGCTGGTTCCCTCCTCCTCTTCCTCTCCCTTTCCTTCCTCGTTGCCTCGCCGCCTCCCTGCCGCCCTTACCTGTAGCCATAGGATTGTAATGGGCTACCGAATCGCTGCTGCCGGAGAAGAGGTTGAGCGCGCTGGGGATCTCCTCGGGGTACAGATTGTCAGGCAGTTGGTTTAGCAAACTGCTCATGGTCACCGGCAGCTTCTCGGCGAGTTTGCCGGTCATAGCACTCGCGAGCTGCCGCCACCGCCGCCGCCGCCACCGCCGCCGCTCGCTCCTAACGCAGCTTCCAGGCCAGCGGCATCCGAGAGGCGATCCGTGGTGCAGGGGAAAAGCATGCGAGAGGGAAAGTTC